>JAXGGA010001123.1:132500-168461 GCA_038373865.1 Uloborus plumipes
TCTAATTATTAGCTCATAAGCCCAAACATAGCAATTCGTTTCACAAAGCAGACCCGCCATTTTGAAGCCCTTTTAACCCATTAATGCCTGACATTTTTTTTTCCAAAGATATTTTGTATACTGGTTACAAATAGTGTTTAATGGACAGGAAAAATAATAAAAAAAATATGAAGTAAAAAATAATTTTTTTATTAAGAAAAGAAAAATCATCCCTTAAAAGTTACGATAGACCCCAGAGGGTGCATACTTTGTTTATTAAAATTTTTTTCTACCTTCGATAGAATATTTAAAAAGACATTTTAAAGAAAGAAATAAAATCCGCAATTAACATAAACTGGGAAGCTGGGAATAACTTTGAAAACTTAGCTTTTTTGCTTGAGACGTGAACGATGTAATTTTCGGTAAAGATCATATTAAAACTGCTACAGAACACACTTTACAATGCTTATGTGCTGAAATCTGTTAATAATGAATTGAAACAATACCAAGGTACTAATTGAACACTATTATTTGGTTGAAATGTTCATTTTGGGGAAATTCAGGCCCCTTTTTGGACCGTCCCTAAAAAGGGACGCTAGGCATTAATGGGTTATTGATCCTAGATGCTTAGGATTTGGATATTGGAAGCTGAAAATTTGTATCTGTTAGTTTCAACGATATGTTTTCACCTCCATAAAATTTCATCCAAATCAGAGGTAGTCGGAGTCGGAGTCGACATGTTTTTCGGCGACTCCGACTCCTTTGGTCCAAAATCAGTCCGACTCCGACTCCGCAGCCTTGAGTTAATTTGAACTGTTGGATGTCCACTCTGTTAGAGCCGATTTCATGATGAAAAAAAAAATAGATTTTTTTTTCTTAAAATTGCAAACAGACTCACAGTTTTAGGCTGTTTATTCCACTTTATGCTTGTTCTGTGATTCTAACTTTTCTTTGTGATTATACAGATATTTTTAAAGGCTTATTTGTCCACTATGTTATACACTGCTCGACATTGAAAATGCAACACCAAGAAGGAGTGGTCAGAAATTGATGAAATTTGGTAAGAAGACAGAGACAGCATGGAACAATAAGTGATATTTATTTCAAAATAAATAAGCAAAATTTAGAGCGAGGACGGCGTCGGCTCAGTAAGAAGTAGGACCTAAGCGGACAGCGATGCACGAAGAAACACGTCTAGGCATGGAGTCAATAAGCCTGCGGATGGTGTCTTGAGGGATGGCACTCCATTCACTTTCAACCATTTGCCACAGTTCGTCCTCTGAACGAGGCAGTGACAGGTTCTGCAAACGGCGTCCAATCACGTCCCACACATGTTCGATTGGTGACAAGTCAGGAGAGTATGAAGGCCAGGAAAGCATCTGCACACCTCGTAGAGCATGTTGGCTGATTCGAGCACTGTGAGGCCGGGCGTTATCCTGTTGAAAAATTGCATTTGGCAGACCCTGAAGGTAGGGGATTGCCACCGGCCGCAATACATTATCTACATATCGTTGGGCCGTCATAGTGCCCCGAATACGAACTAGAGGTTATACGGAATTGTATGCAATAGCGCCCCAAACCATTATGCCACGTTATGGCGCTGTGGGGCGTTCCACAGTTACTGCCGGATTCGATCTTTCTCCACGTCGACGCCACACACGTATGCGATGACTATCGCTGGACAAACAGAAGCGGGATTCATCTGAGAACACTACGGTTTGCCATTCTGCCATCCACGTCGCTCTGGTCCGGCACCATTCCAAACGTTGGAGTCTGTGCTGTGAGGTCAATGGCAGTCTTCTTAGCGGGCGCCGTGATTGCAGGCCACGTGCAACCAGTCGACGGGAAATGGTTCTGGTCGACACAGGAACGTCCGGGGTACCTTGCACGTGCTGCAGAATCGACGTACAAGTGACTTGCGGGTCCGCCACAGCTTTTCGGTGAATCCGTCGATCCAAGCGGTCTGACGTCACTCTGGCTGCACCTGCACCCCTCAATGTGGCTACATTTCCTCTTTCCAACCATCTCCGACACAGCCGATGCACAGTGCTTGCATCCATGTGGGTATCAGCTGCAATTTGACGTATGGACCAACCTCCCCTTCTCAGTCCGATCATCATACCCCTTGTAAAGTCGTCTATATGCTGGAAGTGTCTTCGTTGAGGACGGCGTGGCATTTCCTCCTATCACACGTATCCTTCGAGACAAAAACCAAATTTCTCCGATAATTAGTCTGGCAGAAAAACTAACATGAACATAGCCCACTTTTCAACTCCATTCTCTTATATCTTACTTCACGTGCGTCGGAGAGCTGCGCATTTCATATCATTTGCATAACTTAGTAACGTGCGTCTACGGTAAAATTTGCATGAATTTCTGACCACTCCTTCTTGGTGTTGCATTTTCAATGTCGAGCAGTGTATGTCCACTCTGTTATATGTCCTAGAGTCCTATATGAATACGTAATAGGACTCTAATAATATGTCCACTCTGTTAAACTAAGTGATCAAAATATTTAAAATTCTTTCATAAATGAGTCACGTATTATCCGTCCTTGAAAACTGCGCCTAGCACTCGCGAACAGTTCCACTTAAAAAGGGTAGATGGGTTGTGGGTGATAACTTTCCAAAGTTTTTAATTTAAAACTTGCATTTGCTATATCCTTTTGACATATTCAACTAAACTATGTATTTGAAATTAGCATCGTTCCACGTTGTTTGATTCGGCTCAAAATTCTTTTTGTTATTCTTCCCCTTATTGTTATCTTACCTAACACCCCTATTTTGGTAAGATCAGAGAAGACCTGACGCATGCGTAAATGCGCGGAGGGTTTTACTTAAGAAGATCGGACAGTACTTGTTATTTACATTTCATTATTTACAAATAAATGGAAACTCAATAAAAAAAAATATGATTAGTTGGTGGAAATTATTTAAATTGATAATCTTAAGTAAAGAGTTTCAGACATGATTTGTACCATTTTCGTCGGAATGACCCACGTACATTTGTACACGATTGGAGCACATTTGAGCGCTTTAAATAAAACAAAATTAAAATTGCAAAAAGTTTATTTTCACATAAATTGAAAACTCTCTTCTTTCTCCTCACTGATAGACCCGACTCTTGACACTTTCAAAAATTATTTTTAGACTTGGTACGGAATCGTAAAATTCCAGACTTATCAAAATTTAGAAAATCTGATTAATAAATCACCATACACAATAAGGAAACTATGCACTTTTATAAAATTATTTTTCATGGTGCAATATCTAATGATATTGCAATTGACTTCATAGCAGAACCATCAGTAAATGCTGGATTTAATTCCAAATTTTGCTTGAATGACAAAACTCAGATTTTTACTACCAATTCTTGGAAGCTTTCCAGGCTGCTATTGAAGGTTTTTTTTTTTCCCATAATATTCCAAAATTTTAAGTTCGGTAAAATTGAGCTGTTCCATGTGAGTGCCTTTTCTCCCCTATATTTTTTAATTTTCCATTACATGTAGAGATGCAAAAAAACAGTATTTTTTTAGAGCCGGGAAAAACCCGGGAATTTTGGGGAATAAACCCAGAATTTTGGGAATTTTGAATGTAAACAAACAAAGTAATTTTTTACATAGTTGTTTATGAGCAAAAAATGAAGACTTCATCATTATTTGAGTTAAAAATACAACTTTCAAAACAATACTGTAATAAAGTGTCACTGCCTTTGGAGCTCTTAAAAAAAGGGAAAGAAAAAAAAATAATGCTGAAATAAACGTTTTTAATTTGATGTCTATTGGAACAAAGTGTATACTGTCTAAAATTTTTTCGTGCGACCTCCGCCGTTTCTGCGCACGCGCCAAGTCTCTTCTGACTCTCTGGAAATAGGGGGGCAAAGCAACGAGGAAGTAGTAAACGAACAAAAGCTGAAGGCATCGGGAAGTGCACATCCTAAACCTATCTCCCCTTTTTCAGATGGAAGCGCCCGTGGCTGCCAGGCGCACAAAACGCAAACAGACAGTAACGTGATGTTTTAAAGAAGGTTGTATATATACAACCTTCTTTAAAAAGTTTTTCAATGTATGTCACATATATGTGACATAAATCGAAAAACTTTTATGTTATGTAAAAAAAAGTTGTGTTAGTTACAAATAATACTAAACATTTTATTTAAAGAAACTTAACAAATCATCTCAATGTGAAATTATACCCTGTGACAAAACAAACTCAAAATATAGGGTGGTCTCTTTCGCTTATTATTTCGAAACTAGCTGCCAGGGCAGCTAGATTAGCTTCCTGCGGCATGTTGATGCATAACGCCCCCCCCCCCCTCTAAATTTTACCTCATTCTGTAGTTATATTATTTGATACAATTTAATGTTCATAAGATTTCAAGGCATACCACGCACGTGGCCCAGCGTTGCACGTTTACTTCGTGCCTTCAAAGTAGTGAGGGAAATTTCAAGAAACTACTCCCCGCCAAGGCGGCTCGCTAAGAGGCGCCTTCGCGCCTTTTCTTTTTTCCTGCATCAAAAAATCATTCAAATTATTGAGGTGCTGCACAGGCACTTCGCGCCTTCAAGATGGTGAGGAAAGTTTCAGTAAGTTCAGCTCGCTCAACGGAAAGAAGCAGACAGATAGATACTCAGTTTTTAATATAAGTAGATGGCTTTTCAACAAATGAATGTTTAAAAATATTACAAGTAGCTAGCGATAAAAATACTACGTAAATGGCCCGCTTATGAGTTTCGTGTTTGATTTAGTTAAGCCTTCATTCAAAATTCTCATTTTCATTGTTATTACTATTTCATAGCAACCACGTTTTGCAACAATGGATTTCATATTTAATCATTTATTAGGCTTAATCGCTTTAAATTTGACTACTTATTAATTGATATCTTCGCTAATTAAAATCGTATAATTATACAGGGTGTCCACTCCAATCGCGGACCAATAGCTAATTTCTAAACCGTTAGAGATAAGCATATAGTTTATTTAGGAAAAAATCTCCAAATTACGAAAGGAATTTTGGGTCTATTCAATGTTTTTCAAAAAATCAAATTTTGAAAGAGTTACGAAATTTAAATTTTTATACAGCCCCCCAGTCCTATAAATCATATTTAGTAAAACATTCTTGACACTGTAATGTTTAAAACTAAAAAAAAAATCACTCTTCTACCACAAAAATTGACCGAGTTATGACGTTTTGAAAAATCAAGATTTTGCATTGTTTCATGACGTCATCAAGAGATCGCCTAAGAGACCGTATGCGAAATAATTCAAAATCTTGATTTTTCAAAAAGTCATAACTCGGTCAATATTTGTGGTAGAAGAGTGATTTTTTTTTACTTTTAAACGTTACAGTGTCAAGAATGTTTTACTAAATATGAGTGATAGGACTGGGGTGCTGTATAAAAATTTAAATTTCGTAACTCTTTCAAAATTTGATTTTTTGAAAAACATTGAATAGACCCAAAATTCCTTTCGTAATTTGGAGATTTTTTCCCAAATAAACTATATGCTTATTTCTAACGGTTTAGAAATTAGCTATTGGTCCACGCTTGGAGTGGACACCCTGTATAAATTGAAACTAATGAATCCAGAAAAATTACCTATCTATCGGTACCTGGTTCGACTTTTAGTTCATTGGCGTTCAGGAGAAATAAGCGTGACATAGATAGAAAGAAAGATAGTTAGAAGGATAGTTAGATACTCAGATTTTAATACAGTCGACGCTCGTTATAACGACCGCTCGTTATTAAGACCATCTTAATATAGCGACCGGTAAGAAAACCCCCATCTGTATCCCAATATACTCTATGTTCTACTTCTTATAGCGACCACTCGTTATAAAGACCGTTTCTGTAGGACGGAGACGGTCGTTATATCGATCGTCGACTGTACAAGTAGATATTTTTCTGATAAGCAATTCCATATACTGCAAAACATAACTATGGGAAATATCTTTTGAATGTATCTAATTAGGATAATAAATTCAAATTTCGAAACCAGAATTTCTTAACATTTTGAAAATTCCGAAAAACTTTCGGGAATTTTCAAAATTCCCTTCCCAAAAAACCCGTTTTTTTCCTGGGAATAAACAAAGTTTTTTCCGCCCTTTGCATCTCTAATAACATGTTATGATTAAAAAAGAGGTATATCAAGCACAATGAAAGAGAAAAGATTTATAATACATGAGGTTTCACAACTAGATAAGTATGAAACACCACATACTATATTTTCAATGAAATCCATCGTAGAAAGATGAACACGAAAATTGCTTTTGAAAACCCTATCATTCATCCGACTAACAACTTCTTCATCCGACAACATAATCATAATACAACTCCATACGCGGAGTTTTATACTTCACTTTCACAGAAAGCATAATTTCGTCTTCAGAAGACGAAGATGATTCAATTTGATCTGAATCAGAATCAATATCAGAATCTAAGAATCTAAACAAGAATCTGAAAGCTGAAAAATTCCCCACCTTGGTTACAATACATTCAAGTTAATAAATACACTGCTCGACATTGAAAATGCAACACCAAGAAGGAGTGGTCAGAAATTGATGAAATTTGGTAAGAAGACAGAGACAGCATGGAACAATAAGTGATATTTATTTCAAAATAAATAAGCAAAATTTAGAGCGAGGACGGCGTCGGCTCAGTAAGAAGTAGGACCACCGCGGACAGCGATGCACGAAGAAACACGTCTAGGCATGGAGTCAATAAACCTGCGGTTGGTGTCCTGAGGGATGGCACTCCATTCCCTTTCAACCATTTGCCACAGTTCGTCCTCTGAACGAGGCAGTAACAGGTTCTGCAAACGGCGTCCAATCACGTCCCACACATGTTCGATTGGTGACAAGTCAGGAGAGTATGGTGGCCAGGAAAGCATCTGTACACCTCGTAGAGCAAGTTGGCTGATTCGAGCACTGTGAGGCCGGGCGTTATCCTGTTGAAAAATTGTATTTGGCAGATCCTGAAGGTAGGGGATTGCCACCGGCCGCAGTACATTATATACATATCGTTGGGCCGTCATAGTGCCCCGAATACGAACTAGAGGTGATACGGAATTGTATGCAATAGCGCCCCAAACCATTATGCCACGTTGTCGCGCTGTGGGGCGTTCCACAGTTACTGCCGGATTCGATCTTTCTCCACGTCGACGCCACACACGTATGCGATGACTATCGCTGGACAAACAGAAGCGGGATTCATATGAGAACACTACGGTTTGCCATTCTGCCATCCACGTCGCTCTGGTCCGGCACCATTCCAAACGTTGGAGTCTGTGCTGTGAGGTCAATGGCAGTCTTCTTAGCGGGCGCCGTGATTGCAGGCCACGTGCAACCAGTCGACGGGAAATGGTTCCGGTCGACACAGGAACATCCAGGGTACCTTGCACGTGCTGCAGAATCGACGTACAAGTGACTTGCGGGTCCGCCACAGCTTGTCGGTGAATCCGTCGATCCAAGCGGTCTGACGTCACTCTGGCTGCACCTGCACCCCTCAATGTGGCTACATTTCCTCTTTCCAACCATCTCCGACACAGCTGATGCACAGTGCTTGCATCCATGTGGGTATCAGCTGCAATTTGACGTATGGACCAATCTCCCCTTCTCAGTCCGATCATCATACCCCTTGTAAAGTCGTCTATATGCTGGAAGTGTTTTCATTGAGGACGGCGTGGCATTTCCTCCTATCACACGTATCCTTCGAGACAAAAACCAAATTTCTCCGATAATTAGTCTGGCAGAAAAACCAACATGAACATCGCCCACTTTTCAACTTCATTCTCTTATATCTTACTTCACGTGCGTCGGAGAGCTGCGCATTTCATATCATTTGCATAACTCAGTGACGTGCGTCTACGGTAAAATTTGCATGAATTTCTGACCACTCCTTCTTGGTGTTGCATTTTCAATGTCGAGCAGTGTAAATGAAAATAACTCTATAAATGATCATCTGGCTATGCTTTTCGTGTTGATTTCGGAAAACTTCATGTTTAAAAGAGTAAGTGTCCAGAAAATGAGGGAAGGGGGGAGGGAGGTTTGCTCCTCCCCCTCTCGACTCAACGCTTTTGCTACTGGGTTTCCATCTATTCAACCTCACAATTTCAGCCATTGGCTAAATCAATTTTAATTATTTGGGGGCCCCTAAAAAGCAGGGACTGCAGTAATCGGGCTTTGTAGACCACACCTCTCAGGCCTTTTTTTTAAATCAGGCCCTGAGTGTAAAAAAAGGCTTTTTATAGCTACAGTTGATAATTTCTAAAACCAATGTATCCACGTTTTCGATTATAGTCTGTTTTGGGGGTCCTATGCATCTATGGCATTGCCTTCAAAAAAAAAAAAATAGTGGAGCATTGTTCCTGGCCAGGTTGGGGGCTCCAGATGTCCTTTAATTGAATGCAGATAAAGATTCAGACAAAACTGTGACAGTGAATAAGATAGCACGCCGAAAGTTCAGAAAAACTTGGATCGGACAGAAGTTCGAAGCGAGAGCTCTTCGTTTGTTTTAATTTAGATCTTCGTTTGTTTTAATTTTTGACGAGAAAAAATAGTGTTTTCAACTGTATGATTCGGGAATACCTTATAAAATTTTTTCTCGGAACAAAGTTCGAATGGAGAAAAATTTGGGGTTAAGTAGAGATGCGAGGCCACTGGAAGCGCGAGGCCCTGGGCGGTCGCCCGATTCGCCCACCCCTTGCTACGCCTCTGCTTTAGCAGGGTAGTAGGAACTTGGAACAGTTTACCGGAAGAGACAGTAAGGAGCAATGGAGTAGATAGCTTTAAGAGGGCCATTGATATTCATTGGGGTCTTTAATTTGACTAGGACCAGCCCAGTTGGCAGGGCCGGTCTTAGGCCGATTGGACCGATTTTGCCCAATCGGGCCCCGCTCTAGCAAGGGGCCCCGTGCCAACAAATTATTTTTGCCTTTAGGTAGATGAGAAAAAAGAACTATATCAAAATACAAAGCTAATTGGCAATATTTAACCCATGTTTAATCTGTCTGAAAGTATGGTGCTACGTTTAGTTCAATTTATGATGTAGGAGCAAGGGGCCCCTCGCCGACAAATTATTTTCGTCTTTAGGTAAATGTTAAAAAAAACTATATCAAAATTAGAAGCTAATTGACAAAATTTACCTGGTGTTTAATCCGTCTGAAAGTATGGTGCTACGCAGGGCCGGCCTTAGCAAATGCGGGGCCCGATTGGAGAACTCTGACGGGGCCTCTTTTAAAACTCTTTTTAAAATAAAAACTTTTTGTTTCGCTATTTTTTTACAAGAAAAAAAATAATAATAAATCAATAGCTTGCTAAAACAAGCCATTACAGACTAACCGTTCTTTCTATTTTATGCACCTTCCCTGACCCTTTCGTTGATGATGAAAAGACTACTTATATAACCGTTTCATATATCCGAAAAAGCATGTTGCATTTTTGATTATATTCCCAAGAACTAAGTTGTACTAGTGGCAGGCAAATAGTGGGGTATATACGTTTAAATTTTGGAGAGGGCTAATGGGACCAAGCTTAGAATAATAATTTAGAGGATGGCTGGGTGGAGCGCTCTTCTAGACATTTTTCCTCGTTGAATTTTTAAAATGCAATTCTAAACAATCTTCGGTAATGTCAGAGGAATGGGCGAGAAATTCAGGTTCAAATTCAGACTCTCCTTTCTAAATATATTTTTTAAAATGATAATTGAAGACATTTTAGGCAGCGGCCCAAACGAGAGAATATTTTTAAAGGGGAGGGTGGCACTTTGAAAAAAAAACTCCAACTCCCCCATCTCTTTGAGGGCTCTTCCCCTAAAATTTTGCAAATTATAGTCCTGAAAACGCAGTTTTAGACGGACCTTGATATTAGACGGAGGTTTCTTAATAGAAATGCTTTGAAATCGTTGCCTCAAAAACCAATTTTTAGTTACTTTTGGCCAAGTTATGGAAGAAGGAACGGGTACTCGTTTCTTCTCCCATAACTTGGCCAAAAGTTAGTTCCACGTTCAGAAATTTTCCTTGAAAATATTTCAAAATTATCTCTGGCGGCATTAAACAGAAAGTTGGGGATTGGGTGCTATCTAGCAGAAAATTAAAGAAATTAAAGGCACAAAATGGCAATTTTAGGATTTCCCTGGTTTTGTCAAGTGGGTTTGTCTTCTGCCCTTTGCAAACCTAGACTTGAGCTCCTTAGCTACCCGTAGGCGCGCCACTGATGATGAAAAGACTACTTTATATAACCGTTTCACTGAGTGAGTGTAAGATTGTATTTAGTAGCGTTAAGGGCATTGAAGTTTGTTCAAAATTGAAGTTCCAAAAGCTCAATTTTAAATGATTTTCGATGTTTTTAGGTGTTTGAAGAGTTTTCCTGGAAAATTTTTAAAAACTGAAACCCAGGAAACGAAATTTTAGATACTCCCTAATAATTTTTGTGGGAGAAGGCTTCGGAGAAGTAAGATTTTGAACACGTTCTTATTTTCAGACGAGATCGAAAAAAAAGGGAGGGGGTAGGTGAAAGAAAGTTGAGAAGGGCACACAATTAATTGACCAATAATTTATATCGGTTGGAAATTCAAGTGTCGTGATTTCTTTTTGAAAAAGAATTAAGATTTTCCCCCAACATTATTTATTTTTGTTCTTAAAATCACTTAGTTTTAACAAAGCGCATTTTTTACTTCTCTTCAGTAATAAAGAATATTTAAAGAAAAATCATCAACTCAGCATTCTGTATTGTGGGCCCTAATTCTCTGGTTGCCGTTTTGGTTAGAGCAGTGTTTCACAACTTTTCTGAGCTCATCGCCCCCTTTAAGACGCTGACTGACACTTATCGCCCCCCCCCCCCCCCTTCTTCCTCGAAAAAAAAGTAAGTGAACATCGATATTATTAAAAATATAAGCAGTTTTAACCAATCACTTTTAAACTAAAATATTAATAAATAAATAAAATACCTTTAATTTTTTTTTTCACAAAGCGAACTGATAAGCATTTGATGGGTAATATTTAACTAAGATCATCGATGTACTTTTCAAAAACAGAAGTACATTTTTCAAGAAATTATTTTCCTTTCTACACTGGAATCTGGAGGAATTAAAATCATTGAAACTAAAAATTTGAAAGAAAATAAATTGAAAATCTGAAAATTCATAAAATGGACAATGAAATGACAAAATACTTCCTAAGGTTCAAGGAAGAAGCTCTTGAACTTAAATTAGTTTTTTCCTTAACTTGTGATTAATTGTCTGAACTCTGAACAACCGGTTTCGTACATGTTTACACACAAATTCGGTTTTCGCCACCCCTTTACTTCTTGTGTTTTCTCTTCTAAATACCCACCACCCCTATCGCCCCTTTAGAATTTACCGCCCCTTTGAGGGGGCCAAATCGCCCCTTAGGGGGCAATCGTCCCCAGGTTGGGAATCACTGGGTTAGAGGGTAACGGGAGAGGAGAGATCTCTACCAAAATTTTAAATTCCTAAACGCCATTTTAGGCAATTGACCTCGTTGTTAGAGAAAAGGCAAGTCTTCCAGAAATTTTCGGAAATTTATCAGAATATAGACACAGTAATTTACTATTCCTCCAGAAACGCTCTGAAGCTGAAGTCATAATATTTTAATTTTAAGTTATCTTTGATGATGGGGACTTATGGGGAGGAGAAAGGGGAGTTATCGCATGATTTCACCTGGAAATGTTCCGCAACTTAAAGTCTAACAGTGGAATTTTAGGACAGGGTTCCCACGGTCCTTAAAAGTCCTTAGAAACTCCTTATTTTTCATTTTGAAAAATAAGGGCCCTTAAAAGTACTTATTTTTGATTCAAGGTCCTTAAAATTATTTTTAAGTCCTTATTTTTCACTACTGATAGTAATTTAATGATTTGAAATTGCTAGCGAGAATGAAAAAAATATTCTTTCAACTTTTCCTTTTTACTGCATTGGGATCCTGTGTTGAAATCTAAGCATTCTCAGTGAGAACAAAGAAAACAAATGCATGGGGGGGGGGGGGTAGTTGTCTAGAAAATATCCACTCACCATTTGGAGATTGAAAAAAGTGCTAATTGAAAAAATAAAGAAATAATAGATGCTTTGATAATAAGAAAAAAAACTTTTTTGTCCTCTTGTATTTTTCAGTCAGTAATCAATATCACAATGATTTATTTTAAAACAATGGTGCTCAAACCTTCTTTAACTCGAAGGTCACACCTCATTTTAAGATGAATGTCGTACACTAGAAAGTTTAAAGAAGTATAGTCATTTGAAGGTTTGACAAATCCTTTTCAACTAGTTCTTTCAGAGCAAAATGTTTTTAAAAGTAAATACGGACATGTAAATACTGAATTTTTCAATGAATTATTTATCTGTCGAGAAACATTTTTTTCCAGAAGCTTAAGCCTTTAGTATTTTTGATCCCTAATCATATTGAAAGTTTTTCTTGATAGCATCGTAAATCATGAAAAAGGAAAGAAAATTACTAACTAAGAACTGTTGTCCGAACTGAGCTTATAGAACTGAGCTTATGAACTGAGCTTATGGAGGACATCCTTCGGATGTCTGCCTCCATAAGCTCAACATTTTTTTTGCATTGATAAAGGCGTTTCTTGTAACGCCGAAACACGTGTCTGCAGTTTCTCTGCTTATTTGTGCCTATTTTACGTTGATATTTTCTCTGCTACACCAATAGCACAAAGGTATTTGTAAACTTTAAGATCTGTTGTTTTCACAACTTAATTCTTATTTTATTAATACTAATTTTTGCAACTATTTCTTAGAAACCAGTTTCTCAATATTAGGTTAATGACGTATGCAACTACATGGGTCAGCTTTGCAAGCTGTAGGCACCACTTTAAAACCATGGTTTTCTACTCATGCTCTAGGCATACATTTTGCCTCATTTGAACGCATTATTCATCATGCCAATCAATGCAATCAATAAAAATATTTTGTAATTGAAGATTTGTACATTTGCGACTTAATTGCTTCCACTCGAAAATTTCAATCCATTTGCATCTGCATTGATTCACGTAAAAATTATCATTGACTTTCACTAATGATTATCTTAAATGTATTGAGATTTTTGGAAATAATGTAACAGTAGCTCAGTCTGTTATATTTTGTCATAATTTGAATTTTCAACTCAAATTTGCAAAGCATTTCTCAGATAGGTGAAATTTTCTTTTCACACAGCACTAATTTAGACAAGACTTGACCCCCCCCCCCCCCCCCGCAAACATTGCATCCAGTGAGTCATGTCATGGAAAATCATGGATTTCAAACTCCAACTGTAGCAGCTACCTTGCATTTTGTAAAAGTTTGTTTGAAGTGCTGCATAAATCTCTTACATTTATCCAAATTGTATACATGCAATTATTTTTAATAGAAAGATAATCTTCGATGTGAAAAATTCTTCCGCTTAGACTATTTTGGAGGAGGAGATTTTGAAAACTTTGGCATGTCTGTCCTGAATTTTAGCCCATGGATATGTAGTTTAGGAAAGTGATTAATTCACTTTTACAAAATTAAGTTTGCATCTTAATTTTACCAAAATCTAAAGGCCGAATTCAAGTGAAACACCATTGCAATCGCTTCGAGGCGATCGCAATAAACCAAAATTACAATCGCTACTGGAAGTCGAATTACGATAGAATCGCATCTCGTAGCGATTGTAACGTTTCACTTGAATCCAAATTTGGGAATTTGCAAATTGCATTGGTGAGTTGCGATCGTCCGTGTTTCACTTGAATTTCGGCCTAACTGTACTAAAGTAAATAGAATTAGAACGCATCGAATTAGAATGCCTTGCCTTGTATTGAAATCCGTTTTAACTTTTTTGTTTCCTTGAGAAAGATAGTAAATTGACCCTTTTACTTAATGTGTTTGTATAATACATATTTTATACTTTTTTCTGCAAGACGCAGCCTCAAAGATTCTAGTGCATCTTGTACTTAAAGCTAGTACTTGAATGTCTAGTGCTTGATGTAAAATTGCCGCTAGCCGTGGAATTGTCATGAAGAAGAAAAAAGGTTCAGATCACAATTTTTTTGAAAATTTTTCTTAGTCTATATTTTGAAATGTAATGATAAATGCTTCAAAAATATTTTTTGGGGTAAAAAAATGCTTGAAAATACAGGTGTGTTTGTGTAGCCCATAAAATTCATGCATATTTGATGACTAATAAATAATTTCAAGGTCCTTAATTTTTTTGAAAAAGGTTCTTAGAAAGTCCTTATTTTTTTTTAAAAAAAGAAGTGGGAACCCTGTAGGATCTCTTTGGTCTTTGTCAAGGAGGTTATGATAACTTTCTGATTCCGTGAAATTGGGCAGTCGGGGCACGGGTTCCGAATTTCCCGCATAAATCTGTCACTAGAAAACACCTATCCTTTCGTTACGCCACTCGGGAAAAGATTAAAAATTGCCATCCACCTCTAACTGTGCGGGACTGTTTACTATAACCTCTAGTACGTTTTCTTTTTTAAGGCAAAAAGCTCAGAAATTATCTTGATTAAGTGTGTTTGTTGATTTTTGGAGAAAATAGGGCCTCATGGGTCCCCTTACATAAACGCCCCTGGAAAACTCATCGGGTGAAAAATGCTCTAAGTTTCCTTTTAACTTACGTGCTTGTACAACTGATATTTTACGTTTCATACTGGCAACTGTAAACATCGGTTGTGTTTTCTAGGAGAATATTTCATTGTTGATGAATTTTAATAAGCCCGCCTCCAAATAAATAAGTAAATACCTTAATTGCCCCTTAAATGGGAGACCCCAGCACAATAAGGCCCTGCGAGGGGCCCCTATAGCCATAATATTTAAGTGGCGATAATCATTTAGAATTTTGACGTTGAGGCAGGCCGATTATGTTTTTTTTTTTTTTTTTTTTGACAATAGAGTATAAGTTGCCGTAGGTACGACCCTGGATTTAAGATGTTCAAATCGACAGATGTTTAAATTTTTCTAATAATTTACCTGACAGTAGTAGTTTTGGGAATGTATCTGATAACTTCAATAGAATAATAGAGATGTCAAAAGTTTCAGAAAGTTCTCCTACACCATAAATTGAACTAATCGTAGCAAAATACTTTCAAACAGATTAAACATCAGTTAAATATTGACAATTAGCTTTTCATTTTGATATAGTTTTTTTTTAACATTTACCTAAAGGCGAAAATAATTTGTCGGCGCGGGGCCCCTTGCTCCTACATCATAAATTGAACTAAACGTAGCAGAATACTTTCAAACGGATTAAACACCAGGTAAATATTGCCAATTAGCTTCTTATTTTGATATAGTTTTTTTTAACATTTACCTAAAGGCGAAAATAATTTGTCGGCGCGGGGCCCCTTGCTCCTACACCATAAATTGAACTAAACGTAGCACCATACTTTCAGACGGATTAAACACCAGGTAAATATTGCCAATTAGCTTCTTATTTTGATATAGTTTTTTTTAACATTTACCTAAAGGCAGAAATAATTTGTCGGCGCGGGGCCCCTTGCTCCTACAGCATAAATTGAACTAAACGTAGCACCATACTTTCAAACGGATTAAACACCAGGTAAATATTGCCAATTAGCTTCTTATTTTGATATAGTTTCTTGTTAACATTTACCTAAAGGCAAAAATAATTTGTCGGCGCGGGGCCCCTTGCTCCTACAGCATAAATTGAACTAAACGTAGCACCATACTTTCAAACAGATTAAACATGAGTTAAATATTGCCAATTAGCTTTTTATTTTGATATAGTTTTTTTTTCTCATTACATAAAGGCAAAAATAATTTGTTGGCGCGGGGCTCCTTGCTAGATCGGGGCCCGATTGGGCAAAATTGGTCCAATCGGCCTAAGACCGCCCTGGGTGAGCAGGGGCTCGGCAACAAATATTTTGCTTAGTAAGCTAAAAAAAAAAAAAAAACTTCAAATAGAGCTAATTGCAATTTACTGGTGTTATCGTTGAAGTATTCTATGTTTAGTTCAATTTATGATGTAGGAGCAAGGGGCCCCGCACCGACAAATTATTTTCGCCTTTAGGCAAATGTTAAAAAAAAAAACTATATCAAAATGAAAAGCTAATTGTCAATAAAAAAACTGATGTTTAATCTGTTTGAAAGTATATTGCTACGATTAGTTCAATTTATGGTGTAGGAGAACTTTCTGAAACTTTTGACATCTCTATTATTCTATTGAAGTTATCAGGTACATTCCCAAAACTAATACTGTCAGATAAATTATTAGAAAAATTTAAACATCTGTCGATTTGAACATCTTAAATCCAGGGTCGTACCTACGGCAACTTATACGCTATTGTCAAAAAAAGAAAAAAAAGAAAAAAAAAAAACCATAATCGGCCTGCCTCAACGTCAAAATTCTAAATGATTATCGTCACTTAATATTATGGCTATAGGGGCCCTTCGCAGGGCCTTATTGTACTGGGGTCTCCCATTTAAGGGGCAATTAAGGTATTTACTTATTTATTTGGAGGCGGGCTTATTAAAATTCATCAACAATGAAATATTCTCCAAGAAAACACTACCGATGTTTTATGTTTACAGTTGCCAGTATGAAACGTAAAATATCAGTTGTACAAGCACGTAAGTTAAAGGGAAACGTAAGAGCATTTTTCACCCGATGAGTTTTCCAGGGGCGTTTATGTAAGGGGACCCATGAGGCCCTATTTTCTCCAAAAATCAACAAATACACTTAATAATCAAGATAATTTCTGAGCATTTTGCCTTAAAAAGCAAACGTAAGGGAGGTTATAGCAAACAGTCCCCGCATAGCTAGAGGTGGATGGCAATTTTTAATATTTTCACGAGTGGTGTAACAAAAGGATAGGTGCTTTCCAGTGCCAGATTTATGGAGGAATAGTAAATTTCTGTTTCTATATTCTGATAAATTTCCGAAAATTTCTGGAAGACTTGCCTTTTCTCTAACAACAAGGTCAATTGCCTAAAATGGCGTTTTAGGGATTTAAAATTTTGGTAGAGATCTCTCCTCTCCCGTTACCCTCTAACCCAGTGATTCCCAACCTGGGGGCGAATAATTGCCTCCTAAGGGGCGATTTGGCCTCCACAAAGGGGCTGTAAATTCTAAAGGGGCGACAGGGGTGATGGGTATTTAGAAGAGAAAACACTAGTAGTAAAGGGGTGGCGAAAACCGAATTTGTGTGTAAACATGTACGAAACCGGTTGTTCAGAGTTCAGACAATTAATCACAAGTTAAGGAAAAAACTAATTAAAGTTCAAGAGCTTCCTCCTTGAACCTCAGGAAGTATTTTGTCTTTCACTGTCCATTTTATGAATTTTCAGATTTTCAATATATTTTCTTTCAAATTTTTAGTTTCAATGATTAATTCCCCCAGATTCCAGTGTAGAAAAGAAAATAATTTCTTGAAAAATGTACTTCTGCTTTTGAAAAGTACGTCGATGATCTTAGTTAAATATTACCCATCCAATGCTTATCAGTTTGCTTTGTGAAATAAAAAAATGAAAGGTATTTTATTTATTTATTAATATTTTTAGTTTAAAAGTGATTGGTTAAAATTGCTTATATTTTTAATAATATCGATGTTCACTTATGTTTTTTTCTAGGAAGAAGAGGGGGTGATAAGTGTCAGTCAGCGTCTTAAAGGGGGCGATGATCTCAAAAAAGTTGTAAAACACTGCTCTAACCAAAACGGTAACCAGAGAATTATAGGACCCACAATACAGAATGCTGAGTTGATGATTTTTCTTTAAACATTCTTTATTACTGAAGAGAAGTAAAAAATGCACTTTGTTCAAACTAAGCGATTTTAAGAACAAAAATAAATAATGTTTGGGGAAAATCTTATTTTTTTTCAAAAATAAATCACGACACTTGAATTTCCAACCGATATAAATTATTGATCAATTAATTGTGTGCCCTTCTCCCCTTTATGTCACCGCCTCCCCTTTTTTTTTCTACCTCGTCTGAAAATAAGAACGTGTTCAAAATCTTACTTCTCCGAAACCTTCTCCCACAAAAAATATTAGGGAGTATCTAAAATTTCGCTTCCTGGGTTTCAGTTTTCAAAAATTTTTCAGGAAAAATTCTTCAAACAAATAAAAACATCGAAAATCATTTAAAATTGCGCGTTTGAAACTTCAATTTTGAACAAACTTCAATGCCCTTAACGATACTAAATACAATCTTGCACTCACGCAGTGAAACGGTTATATAAGTAGTCTTTTCATCATCAGTGGCGCGCTTACGGGGTAGCTAAGGGGCTCAAACCTAGGGAACTAACGGGCAGAAGACAAACCCACTGGAAAAAAACCAGGGAAATCATAAAATTGCCATTTTGCGCCTTTAATTTTTTTAATTTTCTGCTAGAGAGCACCCAATCCCCAACTTTTTGTTTAATGCCGCCAGAGATAATTTTGAAATATTTTCAAGGAAAATTTCTGGACGTGGGACTAACTTTTGGCCAAGTTATGGGAGAAGGAGCGGGTACCCGTTCCTTCTTCCATAACTTGGCCAAAAGTAACTTAAAATTAGTTTTTGAGGCCAGGGCCGATCTTAGCAGGTGTGCAGCTCGTGCACCGCACGAGGGCGGCCAATGCAAGGGGCGGCCGCAGGCCGCATGTAGTATTTTTTCTAAAGAAAGTTTTTTCGAAAAAAAAAATTCAAGCATTCCCGAATTAAAAAAAATAAATAAATAAATAAAAATTGCCAGAAGAAAAAAAAAATGATGAGGGGCCTATCGTCGAACTTTTCTCGCATCAAGTTTTTTTCCTGCACTATCCTATGCGCTGATCTTTGAGTCAGACTATGCACTTGCACGTGTGGAAGAGCGGAGAAGCAGCCTCTTTTCCCCAAGACAGTGCAGCCGGTGCAGCGAACCCCGGAAACTGAAGCTAATTCTGCAAAATAAGAGCTAAAACGATGGGTCAAGTTAACACCACGACTCAGCTCCCAGGGGGCGGCCGATCAGCCATCCACATAGAAAGGAAGAATCTGGGAGCGGAGGAGGAGGGGAGAAAATAAAAACACAACTGCATTCAAAAATGTGCAGCCAAGTTTAAAAAAAAAAGGAGATGACATGATTCATCACAAAGTTTCAGTAAATTAATGATTATAAAAAATTACTTAATAAATAGTATGACACTAGAAAGGCTCTCAGATTTGGCCATTATATCCATTGAATCTGAAATAGCAGAAAAATTTGATTTTACTGAAATAATAGACAAATTTGCATCTCAGAAAGCCAGAAAAGTAATTTATAGATCATTTTTCTAATAGTAAAATATCTATTTTTATTTCAATTATAATTATACTGTTTCTTTACTGTTTTGCTTGCGTATTTTGTCGCTATAATAACCTATCAAGTGACCAACGAATAAAGTTTTGCACTTCAAATTTTATTTGAATGTTTTACTTTTTACTCTCATACAAGTAAGGCTCGACCGATGCATCGGCGCCGATGGTTGAAATTTTTTGCATCGGATATCGGCATCGGCCGCCGATGCTAAGATGGAAAAAACATCGGCCCATCGGCCTCAAAAATATCTGAATGCCGATGGAAGGCCGATGTTTTTTTGTTTTTTTTTTTTTTTAGTTTTCGCAAGAGATAATTCTATTTTCTCTATTTTTTACTTCACAATTAAAAGTATGTTCAGCATGTGGCTTGAAATCGGGCAGCAAACGGGACTAACGCAGTTCTGGGTTTTGGAATTTTCCGAATCGGGCAGATACCGAAAATTTCACAACACAGCAGACACTTTCCGAGTGATCGCTTTGATGCGAATTTTAAGAATTAGAGCAAAACCTCCGAATAACGGAACCGGAAGTTTTGTCCGTTATTGGGAAGTGTTCGCTATTAGAGACTATGCTATTTCAGATTTCACCTATTCGTTTAATGCAGATATATAATATTAAATATGTACCATTGCCATCGTGCACTACAATACTGATAATTTGTGTATTATTTACTATATCTCGCTTGAACTCATATCATTTTAACTTTGCACTTTTGAATGCTAGCGTGCCTTTTCACTGCAATTAGTTAACCCCCCCCCCCTCTAATATCTTTTGCCGTATCTTTCTGTTAGAAGAGAAGCATAGTTTGCCTGCCTACGCATTTTTCTCCACTAAATCTATGTATCACCACTATGATAATCTATAAGATATTTTCATTGAAAAATTACAATTGTAAATATGTCGACGGCCTCTATAACTTGTTATCATATACTCAGTACTCAAGTTCTATTTTATTTAAACTATATCAGGGGTGGGATACGATGGATACAATTTCGGAGCAGCTAAAATTCTGTTTTGAAGAGGAAAAATAATTATTTTGGAGCATAGTGGAGGGAAAAAAAACACCGTCTTGGAGCAGGCTGAAGTTGGAAAATTATAAAATTTTAGCGCGACTGAAGCAAAAAAAAAACAAGAATGTCATTTTGATGCAAGATTCAGCAAAATAGAAAATTAAACTAGCAGCAAAAGTAGCAAAAAAAAAAAAAAGATGAAAGCTGACTCTATTTTTTTTCATGGTTATTTATTTTTCAACAAAATAAGTTATGTAACTGTCGCAGAATTTAACGAACATGCAAACATTTCTGTTCGTACATTTTAAGCATGGCGACATTCCCGTTAAAAAGAAAAAAAAAACGAAAAAAGAATTAAAAGCGGTTTAATGCATCATAAAATTATCACCACGTCCAAAAAAAAAAGTCAAACGAAAATAAAAACATTTGAAAATGGGTTTTGAGATAGGGAATTTGTGTGTCGGTTTATCTGTCCGGGGTTATCCCCCGGGGCTTAATGCATGTAAAAAATATCGCCAAGTCCAAAAAATATCGCCAAGTTAAAAAAATCTGCCCCCCCCCCTAATAAACTTTTGAATGAACATTCCGACTTGGACAAACTTTTTTCTGTTGGAAAGGTCTCGGGCGAGTACAGCTCATTCCCACATTTGATTTTTCGATTTGAACAATTTTTGGTGCAACTTTGAACTGTTGAAACAATCTGTCCCGCGACACTAATTTTTTAGTGAATAATCCGATTTGAACAAACTTTTTTTTGTAGAGAAAATTACAACATTAAGGAGGAACAAATAAACAGGGGTAAGCACAAAGGTATTTGTAAACTTCAAACTTTTTTTTGTTCGAAAGATCCTATCAAGGATACATCATTCCCGTATTTATATTTCCGATTTGAGCAATTTTTCGTTTACATTGAACCGTTCAAACAAGCTGTCACCCCTAATAAATTTTGAGTGAACGATTTAACCCTTTAACGCAGAATTTTTATCAACGTTTTCATCATACTTTGTCAATTATTTTGTACTAATTTAAATCAAAATAAGGGGAAAATATTATCCTTAGCATGTTAAGAATTTTCTGGTTATGTAATGCAGCATAGGACAGCGATGTTCCTTTCTTCGTAAAAGGTAAAATATTCATGGGAAATCAGTGTTTCGTTCTCTGGGACACCGGTGTCCCATTTCTGCTTCAAAGGGTTAACAAACGATTTAAAGAAACTTTTTTTTGTCGAAAGATCTCGGCAAGGATACTTCATTACCGTATTTATATTTCTGATTTAAACAATTTTTTGTTCAACATTGAACCGTTTTGAATAAACTTTTTTTTGTTCGAAAAATCTCGGCTAGGAAAACCCATTCCCATATTTCGCTTTTTGATTTGAACCATTTTTCGTTTAATATTGAAGGTTCGTTCAGAAAAAGACTTAACATTGCACCTACGGGAAAATTTAAGTTTTATGTAGATCCTGAACTTAAAGGAGGATTTCCTTCAAACTAACTTTGTTAGAAAATGATTTTGATAAATAATGTATGACAAGTACTTTTCTGAATAAGCTGCAGGGAGAACTCTGCTTCCAACTCCTTGACTCTGACTCCGCAAACATGGCAGAAATGCAGGCTCAGAAAAAAATGACGCACTCCTACCATTATAATTTTAGAGCTTTCGAATTCGACTGACGAATCGAATTTTTTAAAACCGACTCTGACACCGAATCTTCGACCCCAACTCCGCTAATATGGTATAAATACAGGCTCGGTAAATCCGCCTTTAAGTTCAGGATCTACATTGAGCTTAAAATTCCCCGTAGACGCTAATGTCAAATTCTTTTAAACAGTTCAAAACTGAACGAAAAATTGTTCAAATTACAAAGTTAAATATGGGAATGAGCTTCTCAGAGATCTTTCAAACAAAAAAAAGTTTATCCAATTCAGACGGTTCACTTAAAAGTTATTAGGTGGGGAAAAGTTGCTTGAACGGTTTAATGTTGAACGAAAAAATGTTCAAATCGAAAATTTAAATTCGGTAATGAAGTATCCTCGCTGAGATCCCTCGAATAAAAAAAAGTTTGTTTAAATCGGACTGATCACTCAAAAGTTATTAGGGGTGACAGCTTGTTTGAATGGTTCAATGTTGAACGAAAAATTGTTCAAATCGGAAATATAAATACCGGAACAAAGTATCCTTCATAAGATCTTTCGAACAAAAAAAAAATTGTTCAAATCGGACTATTCACTAAAAAGTTAGTATCGCGGGACAGGTTGTTTAAGCGGTTCAGAGTTGAACCAAAAATTGTTCAAATCGAAAAATTAAATATGGGAACAAGCTGTACTCGTCGATATCTTTCTAATAAAAAAAAGTTTGTTCAAATCGGAATTTTCATTCAAAAGTTATTAGGGGGGGGGGACAGACCGACCGACACACTTTTTTCCCTATCTCAAAACCCTATTTTTCAATTTTTAATTTTTCGATATTTATTTTATTTTTTTGATCCTTTTTAACTTTTTTTTTTTTTGGATTTCGGGATATTTTTAAGATACATTAGCAACTTAGAATGCTTTTTTTTTTTGTTTTTCTTTTACTTCAATGGAAAAGTAGGCTAAAAAGCACATTTGAAACATCGGATTGCAGCTAAGAAAGTATCTTCATGACTACACCTAGTACAAATGGTACAAAGGAATTCTCAACTTACTGCTTCTCTCTCTCTCATATAATTTTTGTCGAGTGGAAGTAAAATAGAAATTTAGGCCCAAAATCTGAATGACTGAAAAAGAAGTAGAAATGAAATGAATATATGACCCATCATATCTCTTACAAACATTTATTTTTGTAATCATTTGGTTTTTTTAACCATCGGCCATCGGCCGATGGAAGAGGAAAAAAATCGGCCACCGGCCAACTTTGAACAATCGGCATCGGCCCATCGGCCAAAAAATGATATCGGTCGAGCCTTACATACAAGCAAATGAATAATAATGTTCAAGTTTTCGTCATAAAATGAAAAAATGTCTTGAGAGGCAGCAAGCCTCTGTCATTGAAAATTTTTCTGCGATGGGGGAGGGAGGGTGGGGGGGTAATAGCGCAAAATACTCAATGCAAATTTTACAGCAAAATACCCCCCCCCCCCCGATTGACGAGTCTCAGGGGCGGCACATTGGATCTTTGCACACGGGCGGCCGACACCCTAGGATCGGCCCTGTTTGAGGCAACAATTTCAAAGCATTTCTAGTAAGAAACCTCCATCTAATATCAAGGTCCTCTAAGAGAGCATCTAAAACTGCGTTTTCAGGACTATAATTTCCAAAATTTTCGGGAAAGAGCCCTCAAAGAGATGGGGAGTTGGAGTTTTTTTTTTCAAAGTGCCACCCCCCCCCCCTTAAAAATATTCTCTCGTTTGAGCCGCTGCCTAAAATGTCTTCAAATATCATTTTAAAATATATATTTAGAAAGGAGAGTCTGAATTTGAGCCTGAATTTCTCGCCCATTCCTCTGACATTACCGAAGATTGTTTAGAATTGCATTTCAAAAATTCAACGAAGAAAAATGTCTAGAAGAGCGCTCCATCCTGCCATCCTCTAAATTATTATTCTAAGCTTGGTCCCATTAGCCCTCTCCAAAATTTAACGTATATACTCCACTATTTGCCTGCCACTAGTACAACTTAGTTCTTGGGAATATAATCAAAAATGCAACATGCTTTTTCGGATATATGAAACGGTATAAGTAGTCTTTTCATCATCAACGAAAGGGTCAGGGAAGGTGCATAAAATAGAAAGAAAGGTTAGTCTGTAATGGCTTGTTTTATCAAGCTATTGATATATTATTATTTTTTTTTTCTTGTAAAAAAATAGCGAAACAAAAAGTTTTTATTTTAAAAAGAGTTTTTTTCATTTGAGCCTCAAACTAAATGTAATCATTTTGCAAAGGGTTCTCCAGAGTTCTCCAATCGGGCCCCGCATTTGCTAAGGCCGGCCCTGCCAGTTGGGCCCAGAGCCTGCTGCTGGTCGTCGCATTTGTATTTGTATTTGTATTTCTGACAAGTGACAAATTGGAAATGCTCAAAATCATCGTTAAATTGAGGAAAGGTATCGAAGTTGATAGGCATACAAATCCGGACTAGTGAAATGTATCGTTAAATTGAAGAAATAGTTAAATCGGGTATCGTTAAATCGAAGTTATACTGTATATAATACAATAATAAGGCCCCTATAGGCGAGCCGACGCATCAAGATTAGGTTTCACACTTTGGATCCAGCTCGTATTATTTCTTTCGGCCAATGAGTAGTTGCCTCTTCTAGCAAGTTATCGCTTTTGAAAATCTTGGCAATGACCGAACTTTTGCTCTGGTAACCCTACTCAGCAACAATGAAAAATGAAATTAAAAGTTCATAAGGTGGATTAATAAGTGGTGAAACTTAAGGTTGATGTGTCGGCTGTCTATATAGCGGCTCTACAGGCATCTTTTCCAGCATGGGTTCCAGTAATCTTACAAAACACATAAAAAAATAAAAGTCTCCGATGAATTGTATATCCTCCTCCTTTGTTGAATTCGGTTAAAAAGATATCACCATTGTTCACAGCATTGCAAAATTTGTCTGCTTTCGCCAAAATAATACAAGCGTCACGTCGCCAAAAGGCCGATGCTACTACTCCTCCAAAATAGGGAGCTCTCATTGGCTAATACAAACGAAGGCAGAATGGGCTACTTATTGGCGCAGTTTTCGCCTTTACTGGCGTAAAAGTTTTAATTCAACTGGAAAAAAAAATTACAAGATGAATAATGTTATCTGTTGCCATTTATCGCTTGAGTTGGGAGAAATAAAATGCAAACATTTAAGTTTGTAATATTGAGGCTTTGTTGATAACTGGAAAGAAAATGAATTAGAAAATCTCAAATAACTCTGAAAATCAAATATTTCCTATTTTAACAAATAATGAGATATCTTTAACTGCATCAGGATGTTTTCGTTCTTTTAGGATTGCTGATGTTGATAAGAATTTTGAGGGACAAATGTCCTCTTCCTGATTAGGACTCCTGGAGAATATTTTCTTTGTTTTAAATAATCTTTTGAGAGGGAAGGGAATCTTTTTTTAAACTTTCTGGGAGAGACCTTACTTTTGAGGTCTTCGTGATGTTTGGGAATGGGGGGAGGAGGGCAGGCCTGTCAATTAGTCGGGCCAGAGGTGGTCACTTGACAACCCGCCCCTTGTTTGGGAAATCAATGAATTTGCATTTAATAAGTGGGAGTGGTTTTTGTATAATTTATATTAAGTACATGCCTTTTAATGCCCCACAACCAGAAAAGTTTGAAATGACTGGCCTCGGGGAGAGGTTGCAGAACATCATTAATTGGAATTTTGGAGCAATTGAATGGAACCTTGAGTTTCATTTGGATCATGGGCATAAACATAAAATGTAACATAAGATATATGGTTATATTATTTATAAGCAATGTGCAATATTACATGAAGTATTATTACTACTTTTAGAGATCAGTCATTAGCAATGCTGGAAAGGTTGTTTATAGGTGTCTCATTAAAGTGGAATTTTCAAGTTTAACCAAAAAGTAGCATAGGTAAAAAAAAAAAAAAAAACTATATATGCTTTGTTTCATTCATTGAAAAGTTCCCATAGAGGTTCTTCCACCTTTGTATTGAAGCTGGATTCGACCTTATTCAGACGCGGTTCAGTTTTGGTATCTGGGACCGATTCGATTAGGAAAGCTCAATCTCATTTTGGGGCCTCCTTCTTTTTGTGGGGAGTTGTACTCTTTGCGAGCCAGAACAAAGTTTTGGGACATTGAGGGAGAATCTGCAGAAAACTACCAGTGAAATAGTGCTTTAATGTCACTTTTAACATGATGCTCAATGCTGATAATATGCATTACTGACAAATTTGTGTAAAACTTGTTTCATATTACATTAAAATTATTGGATAACAGAGGATTCAGGGGTTGGGGGCTTCCTAAAGAGATAAAATTTAAACGTACCATTAAGTATTTTTTTATTCTTTTCTTCATAAGTAAAAACTTAAAAACGATTTCTTTAAGCACATCTAAAAAACAAAATCAATTTGGTTTGCTATTAGATTAATATTGTAGTCAGTAGTTAGTGCAAAGAATACACAAAACGCACAATTTAAATGAAATTCGTTCATTAATAAAAAAAAAAAAGAAGTAACCACTTTGTTTTAATAACTTCCTGTTTTAATCATTACGACAAGGATTCTAAGAAATACTGTCCATTGTTACACCATTTTGGGGAAATTATATAAGGTTAAGTTGTAAATTTGCTTAAAATGACAAAAAAGATATTTTACCATCACATTTGAAGTAAAGCAGTGCATATTATTTCTATGCTTTGCAGTACATTTTAATAGGTTTTAAGATTTCCCAGCAAGCAAAATATCTTGCCTCAGGATTGCATACAGGTTAACGCGTCGGCCAATCTAATCTTGCCTAAATGCTGCCTGAATAATGTTATGTTACTCTCTAAGAGCTGTCAGCGACTTGCCCCAATGTTGACTGTCAAGGTGTATGCAGCCTCATGTCAGTAGAATGTCAGGGTGGGTTCTGCCTTTGAAGCATCAAATTGCTGGCATAGCAGTGTGAAATCAATCTGCATGCAAGAAGTGGTTGCTATTGTAATCCTGCATACACATTATGTTGACATTAAAATGGCAGGATACACTGATATGACAGTGTAAAATTAGTCTGTATGCAGCTTTTGTCACCCTGCACACGTATTGTTATGCAGTGCAAAATCAGTACGTTTGCAGGGTGTTTTTTATTATTATTATTATTATTATTTCTTTGTTATTTTCGCTCAATTCAGGAGTAATTCATTCTTATTTTCATTTCAAATTCACGAATTAAATTTCATTCTTAATCTATTTCTGTTATTCTTCAATATTGATTATTTTTCCAGCTGAAGAATATTTTAAGGCTGACACATGATCGGAAATTCACATGAAGATATTTTTGTTTATTCTAATTGCAATTTAATTGTATTTACTGAAAATGTCTACATTAACTTCCGATTAAACTTTACATCTTAAATCTGATGTTTCATTTTAGCTTGCAGACTTCAAAAAAGTGTTAAGCACTTAGTTATAACTTTATTTATCTTAATTGATTTTTTTTTTTGAATTTATTTTAATTGAATTTTTTAAGATCAATATTAATTCTTTTCTTCTTCTTCATGTTATTATTATTACTTATGCTTAATAGAAGTGGGTTTGATAAAAATATGGTGCAATATTTGATTTATTTTAAATTTATTTTAAATTTAAATTATGATTCTTTTATTTACTACAAAGACATAAAATGCCTAATTAGAATTAATTGAGGAGCATTAATTGTACCGAGATAACCAACAAAAAATTTAAGTTACATTCTAGATTGATGTCAGCTTTAAAAATACTGTTTAGACAAAAAATCAATTTATCTTAAAGAATAACATCAATAGTTAATGAATAAAATTTAGCTTACTCGTGAGCTTGAAGAGTGGTTATGATAAACTCTTTGCGTGTAATCCCTTGTTGTAAGCCACGTTTAGGAACGAAAATCTTTATTGTCACCCATTTCTGCAATTGATCGCTAATCGGTTGCGATATGGATTGTAGAGCACTGCGTCATTGAATAAATGCAGTAATAGGATCACAAATAAAAAGCAATAATATTGCACACAACAATGAAGCAACCGAATTTTAACGAAGCCTAAATCGTATCCACGACCACGTCTCCACGTGCAGCGCTCGCTTCGTATTGAAGGAAAAAACCGGAATGCCGGGTGCAAAACTCCGCGCATGCGCTTCTCTCCTACTGGACGCGCTAATGATCTTGACGGCGACAATGAGATATCGAGAACATTCTTTTCATTCTTGACGCTGACGAGATGGATGCAATCCTGATATTGCAAGACGAAATCAATATTGAAAAGCCAAGATGTATGTAAGATTGCATAAAGATTGGAATAAAAATCTTGGTTAAACAATCTTTGTGCAATCTTTATGCAAGATTAAATACGCAATCTTGACGCCGTCAATACGATATCAAGATCCGTCAAGATTGTTGCAAGAAGTTTTGCTTGTAGGGTTCTTGAAAATTTTTTAGAGGAGCCTCATAATTGTTTTTTAATTGAAGAATAATGTGGAGGGGGGGGGGGGGGGCAGGACATAGCCAGGTCATTTTCCAACAGGAACAAGAGCATGCTCTAGTGCCTCTCTCACCGCCCCCCTCAACCAATAAGAGAAAATTGTTCTCAACAAACCTGAAAAAGGATCACGTATTATACCCCGTTACTTTAAAATTGGTGTATCAAGTTTTAAAAAAATTGTGTCGTCTCCATGGAAACCACATGAAAGAGAACAGCTCCTCTCTTTTTTTTATGCATTGCTGTTGAATGAGTTATTTTATCCATTTACATTTACGCTGTTGTTTATATCTTCGAAAAAATTGTGCTTCATTGATGTTGATTTTTCAAATGAATATAGTTTCCGCACAAAGCAATTTTAATTGTTTGCATTTAATCATTGTTGCAAAAGCTAAATGGGGAAAAGTCCATAGCGACATAACTATGACAACCATAAGGGGGAAAAGTGCAGAGTGGGAAATTAATTTCGCTTCCACACGCCAGCTCTCATTACACAAAGTACAACTTCCGCCCTTTTTTCCATTCAACTGAGATTTGTTTTGGTTTCAAAGTATACAACTTTTTTTTGCAATAGCTTTACTTTTTAGATAAAGTATCAAAATAATTCTGAAATATCCTATAGACATTAATATGACAGCGGAGCTTACTGAATATATTCTCTCGCTCTTATAACAATAAGATAAGTTCAATTTAAAAAATTTATTTCATGGTGTCAAACATATGTGTCCAGAACCAAGGCAAATACTTCTACACTCTGAACAAAATATTTAATTATGATAACAAAGCTAAAATTGCAAATACTTTTCATTAATTAAATGTCATTTCTTTTATAGGTAACTAACGCTAAACAATGAAAGTTTAGGGCCCATAAAATCTGCCCCCCGCCCTAGTTGTCCCTGCGGAAGGGGAGTGGTGGCTTTTTTACTTCTCAGTGTCCCTTCCACAAAACCTTTCTGTGTCTGCAACTATTTAACAACACAGTTTTGATTCAAAGAGGTTCATATAATAATGAAACATAACTATGCAGCAAAGCTAA
The DNA here is from genome assembly GCA_038373865.1 of Uloborus plumipes. Classification (NCBI taxonomy): domain Eukaryota; kingdom Metazoa; phylum Arthropoda; class Arachnida; order Araneae; family Uloboridae; genus Uloborus; species Uloborus plumipes. Next base: position 161,936 of record JAXGGA010001123.1, read on the forward strand.
TCATCTTAAGAACTTTCAGGCATGTCTTGACAAACATTATGAAATATCTTAAACATTATTTCTTTAGGTTATTTTATTTCTTAGAGCTGATGAGACATGGTCCAGTAAGTCCGCAGACTTGGGCATGAAAATAAAACAAAATTAATTTTGTTGTTCATTGAAAAAATGAGTTCAGCTCAAATTTTATGCAAATATTTTATTTTTGAAATTATATATAACATTTATCATTTTATTATTCTTCAATCAGCCATATTGAGATGAAAAAAACATGAAACTCCATTTGTATTCAACTTGCAAGGTTATTTATTTTGTGTGACAGCACAAAAAGCAGCTTTCTTCTAATTTGTTGGTTTTATTAAAACTGGTTTCACTAAATTTTTTGCAATGCTGCATTCTTTAATGATTTCATCAAAAACATTTCGCTTGGCTTGATTAGGCCTCGAGTCCTGGGTTCGATATTTCTGAAAATAAATAAATAAAAAATACTTTGGGTGATGGTGATAAAATTTTCCTGTTATTACGTATTCCTGTATGTCCCACCTACCTTTTATGCATGGCTCTGCTTGCCTGTATCTATAATAGATATCATATTGTGCAAAATTGTTAGAGCACATTATAGTATATAATTAGTTAATATAATACATCTAAATATTTATAATACTTACTTTTTTGTAAATAAATACAGTTTACACATTAGTATTTAGTACAAGTATATTTGAATGAGCGAGTAATTCATTAATCAACAATAGAAAAGTACATTTTAGAAAATGAACATATATGATACTTTGTGGTTTAGATACATAAATTTGAAATACCTACAATCAAGAGAACAGGGAAGAAAAGCTATGTCAAGTTCCTTATTGCTTAAAACAATACTCATTGAAAGTTTTAAGATACCTCACTTTTCTTTATTGTAGTATAAACTTTAAGGATGATATTTTTCCTTGATCCTGCACGAAGAGATTCTGCACAATATTTAATTTTCAAGACAGGAGGTACTTCACTCACCTTTTACAAAACTTGAAAAATAAGAGTATTGTGAAATATGTATGCAGTTACACCATCATTTTCTCTACACGTTTACCTGGAAAAAAACTTCACAAGATGCCACTTTATCAAATGCAGTAGACATACTTGGAAGTTATTTCACCAGGTCTGTGTAGATTATAGTGTTTGAAGCTGCCACTTAATTATTTTCTTGCATAAAAACAATCTCGGTTGCAGGACGCAATAAACACTTCAACTTTTTCGTTCTGGCCAAGTATTCTAAATAAAGTCCAAGGTTGACTGCCTCTATAAAATCTACAAAGGAAAAAAAATTAGTCAATGTTTTACAATATAAATGCAAGCAAGGACCAAAGACAGGCTCGGGCCCAGCCAGCATGATCCTAGTCAAATTATGGCCCTTAATGAAGATCAATGGCACTTTTAAAGCTTTCCACTCCCCTGCTTACTATAGCCTCTTTCACCTGGCACAGTGCCCTGCCTAGTTATACTAGGCGGGGGACTTACCCTCTATTACGATTTACCAGAAAAACAAACTTCAATTGGCCCCCTTTCAAATCAAAGTAATAGGTTCATTTTCTGAGCAATAGTATTATAATTATACGAACATTTCAAAAAACCGTGAACGGACAGATTTCGTGTGAAAAATTACGAGTTTACAGAGAATCGCCCATATAAGAATTGGAAGACTGTAGAAGTAGTACTTTTGCGAGGTAAACCAGCAGATATTAAAAACCATACATATTTCTTTTGATGTCAAATTCAGTGTTGAGGCTGTAAGATAAAATACTTATCTACACTCACTTGCATTTTATTTCCTTTTAAGCACTCTTGGCCGCCAAAATAAGTATTTTCTTCGAAAGTGATCCAATTTACTTCTTGATGCATGTTTACTACTTAATTTTGTTTTATTACGCAAGTTTAAACAAACAGATTGATCTCTTTTATGATTTCACTTTTCAAAAACGAACACTTAGCTTCAACACATAAAATCATTTAAGAAAAATACACTAAACAATACGACAGCATACCTGAGATATGAACCAAACACGAGGTCAGGATCGACTGGCGTTCGAGGACACATAATGCCATCGCCAAATTTAGCGGAGTACAAAATCACGCCAAATTACTTCAAAGGTTGCTGGAAAAATGGAGGAGTAGCAGACACTTCCTCGCCAAAAATCGCCAGGATTTGGTTGTTATTACGCAACTTTTTTTCTGTCTGGTTTTCAAGTGGCAACAAAACAGCACACGGCAAGTGAACTGAGGCACAGAACAGAACATCGTGCTTTGTTGGTAAGTTGATTCATTCAAAAGTTACATTTTCCCTATCTCAAAAACCTACTTTCCAATTTTTCGAAATTTATTTTATTCATTTTTTTGGAGGGAGGGGGGAATGAGGACTTAGCGATATTTTATGACACACTGAGAGCAAACTTCATGCTTTTTTTCTTTCTTTTACTTCAACGAGAAAGTAGGCTAAAAAAGGTATAAAAAGAAGTTTTTGTTCCCATCATTTAAAAGATTTACTTACCTCCGTTAAGTGAGAGAGAAACATGCAATTAAATCTTCCTGTCAGATTGTTATCTCAAAATTTGTTTATTAGTTACATCAATTTTCCTTTTTATCAAAAATACTAAATATTTAAATATTGTTTTCATAAGTGTTTGAAGTTGTTTCGAATTTATGCAAGGAAAAACATTAGTATTAAAAATCGAACTATCAACACATTTTATATTCAGTATTTTAAAGTGTTTTAGTATTTTTTATATTCAGTATTATAAGTGGGCGTGGTTTTTGCCGAAAATTATTCGAAATTCAAAGTAAATGAGCTAAATACCGTAATGCAATTTTAAGTTAATCCTTAAGCATTTCAACACATCCTAAACACAAAGTCTTGCATTGCGATGAATGAAACTATTTCAAATTTCAGTTTTTTGCAGCCTTTAACTTGAAAAGTTTTAAATGACACTGATCTGTTAAAAAAGCTCTAGAAATTGTTGAGATGTTTCAAAAAGAAATGTCTGAATCATTTGCCATTGAAATTCTCAGTTTTCGATCCACTTTCAGAGACAAAATAGAAAAATCTTCCTTATTTTTTAATTAAAAAAAAAAAAATATGTCTTGCAGCTTTTCTGAAATATGCACTGCATTAATTTTATTTCTTACAATACCTGTGACTACAGCCAGGGCTGAACAAAAACTAAAATTTAGAAACTCTATGAGACAAGACAGATTATGTAACTTGGCTATTCTATTGAAAATTCTATGGCCCGATCTTTAAACTTTGATGATGTTATAGAAAATTTTGTGAAACAAAAAGCTTGGAAAAAAAGATTTTTCTGAATAAATATCTTATTGAAATTAAATTGTTATTTTTATTTAATTGTAAATGCATGCAGGTTTCCTTACGATGTTGTTCCTCCGTTCAGAAAAGCTAGCAAATAGATGATGAATGAGAAGTCTCCAATCTGCATTGGGTGAGTGTGGGAACTATTATAAGACACTCCCTCTCGCCTAAGAGAGGAGGCCAGTAGTAGGACATTTACAACGCGTAATTGAGTATGCTGAAAATCTGGACGTTTATCCTATATCTTTAAACGAGCAATTCTTGCATATATATATATAATGGGTAATTCCATGTCAAATCAACCAATGGTCAAAACTTCATGTCTTCGGATTATGCTCATTTTTGGCTCAAATAAAGTATTAATAGAACAGGGGAAAAAACAAAGTTTTGGATTTTTTTATGCATTTGTTTCCGAGTTATAAATTTTTGAAGTTTTGACAAAATCACAAATTTTGCATTACTTAGACAACTTTAAGTAGCCATAGTTAAAAAACTACTTGACCTAAAAAAATGCAATTGGTCTTGTTTTGTTCAGTATATAATGAGGTTTTATAAAATATATAACATGACCTAGCTGCTAAAAATTTTTGTTTTAAATTTTTTTGCAAAATTTTAATTTAAAATCGAAATTTTTAATTTCTTTGAAAAAAATATATGTTACTTAGCCTTCTGTTAGCAACATTTTTGGAAAATTTCATGATGGTAATCTAATGGTATCATGGTGAAGTAAAATTTTCTCTTTCAAATTGCTTTATTTCTAGCATTTGTTCTGTTAAGAAATAATTCAAGTATACACCATGATTACAGCATGAAAAAAAACAAGGTGGTACTCCTGGGAAAAATTGCTTCTACTTTTAATACCTTCATTCCTATTAGCTTAATCAGAGGGATTGTCTGTCCCCCCCCCCCACATGGTGGGTGGGGGAGAGAGATTGCTATTAAGATATTTAAGGGAGTTTATAGTGGGTCCTTTTTCTGTTCCAGGGAGTCTCATTCCTGGGGAGTTAGGGGGTGCTCCACAGTAATAGAGCATTTAAAAGTTACCACATTAAAAAATACATGAGTTTTTTTCTGGAAGGAAGTCAACATTGGGAGAAAATTAAGCTGTAGTAACATGTGACCAAACCCAGATAATATAGACGAACTCGCGAACGCCGTTCGCAGAAAACTTTCGAAGTTTGCAGAAAATTTTTGCATTTTGTTAAAAAAGTTATAAATTTAGGAAGTTTTCTATCTGAAATATGTCTTGATTTTGTTCATTGTGGGGCAGTAGCTTGTTACATACGAAACTGACGCATTCATTAATCATGACGGATTGACAACCGACCTCATGGTAGAACCTGCACTTCATACAACTTGATATTTTTGTTGTTGGTAACACTTTAGGATTCAGAAACCCCCTTTTTTTTGCAGAAAATTTTACAGAAATTATTTAAGTTTGCAGACAGTTTTACATTTTATCTAAGTCTGCATGTGACTTTGCGAAAACTACTTGTTTATTTTGCAATTTGACCCACAGGAGTATGGCTACCTTACGCCCAATTGTTGGGTACTGCAACAAAGATCACACAAGAAATCAGGCTGTACCGTACAACAGGGGTGCAGAATATGTCCGATCCGGCGATCCTGATCCTAGATCGGGAGAAATTTTGGTTGTTTGGGGAAATTTTGCTGATTCAATACAAAGTATTCTGCAAGATTGAAAATGTTTGCATACATCCTAAATTATAATTATTTTTTTTTACAACGATTATCAATTCATTTTCACTTTTCCGTTAGAAGCCATTCGCTACTTGTGAACAGGAATCGCTACTAGGGTGCTTATGCAGTCATATTTAATGAGTCTAACAGTAGTAATGTTTCTACGTGTATACTCTATGTAATAAACTATTGCATACTGTAAGTTTATATTCAATCAATTATCTAGCAGTTCTCAATTTTCTGTACTCTTTCTCTTCACATATGAGTATTTGCTGATTATAATATCTGCGGAGTACTCAGTGCAACACTTTTGACTTCTATTTTACTGTGGTATGTCAGTTGTGATGCAAAATTAATTTTTATCTAAGCTTTTACATATATTGTTAAAGTTTGGGGAAATTTTCGTACAAATTGGGGGAAATGTTGGAGGGGAAAACATTTTCTGCACCCCTGCCGTACAAGAGTATTGAATTTATTTCAGACTGCTTTATACTTTTTTATGTTCTTCAGAAAAAAAAATGACAGATTTTTTATGGGATATTATGCTTAACTTGAAGTTGTACTTCTTTTCAGATGGCTGAGCAGCTTACTACCAAAACCAAATTTTTTTTCTAAATGTTTGCTATTATAAGGATCATTTCGATAGAATTTGAGGCTTAAAGGCATTTTTATGCCACAGAACATGTTAAAGGTGTAGGTGTAACAGTAAAAAGACTTGCTGCTAAAGCTAACCTCCCAAGTATAACAGATAACCATATACAGTCACAGATAACCATATAATTCTGCACAATCAAGCCAACTATTCCCTGGTTGGCGATAGAACGCCGGTAGATTCTTTTTAGCCATTCATCCCGTACCAAAAGGTCAAGTTATCAAAAGTATTCAAGTATTCAGCTGCCTGGAATAAAAGTAAAGTAACTTTATTCAATTTTATTTGGCATTCAGAATTCTAGAAGATTCAAATACACTATTTTTTGCTTACTATAATTCCAGCAATTTCATTCAGTTAAAAGAAATTAGTATTCAACTTTTTATGCATTTTTGTGTTTTCCTAGCCAAGAAGCGGCATTGTGTATAATTTAACTTAAAAGATTTTGTTTAATATAAAGATGTTCTCCATTTCAGTTTTTAAAATTTTTTGATCTAAATGGACAGACATGCATTGATCATATATAATATGTTAACTGTTGGAAATTTGTTATGAAAATATTTCTAAAAAGGTTCAGCAAATCAATTTTTTAAATTAAAAAGTTCAAATTTAACTAAAAATTTGAGTTTTTTTTTTTCAATTCTATGTATTTTGCTTAAAAATGCTTGTAATTGCAAACTACCTGTTTTTTTTTTTCATGCCGTAATCATCGTGTATACTTGAGTTACTTTTAACAGAACAAATGCTTTTTACAACTAGAATTACAGCAATTTGAAAGAGAAAATATTTTTTTTCACCATGATACCATAATATTACCATTA
>JAXGGA010001124.1:0-168244 GCA_038373865.1 Uloborus plumipes
TCTTTTTGATTTATTTGGCGAATTGATTTAAACTTTAACATGACTTTAAGTGGAGTTTAAAAGATGGAGCGCATTTGAACTAAAGGGTATAATAATTTTAGTTCAGAGGGGTGGGAGGGAATTTAAATTTATTCAGTTGAATTCCTCAAAATTTGGTGTTGCCAAAAATGTCAGAATGGAACTATTATTGTTAAAAAATTAGCGATGGCTATCAGCTACTCTTCGTATTTGGCGTGGTAAAGTTTGGCAACAATAGGGATATTTACCAAACCTCCCAGCCAGTGAAACACTTCTTTCTCCAAATTAAAGAAAAAGAAAACGCTCTGTGAAGGAACAGTAGTTGTTTGCAGTCTAAAAAGTATTTTATTGCATGTTTAAAACATGTATATAATGTCGCCAAACCTAAATTTTTAATAGTTCCATTCTGACATTTTCGGTAACACCGCTATGAAGTTACTCTTCGTATTTGGCGTCGTAAAGTTTGGCAACAATCTGGAAATTTACCAAACCTCCCAGCCAGGGAAATCTTGCTTATTTGAGGGTTACTGTTATAAATTGTAATCACTTTAAAGAGATGGTGCGAATGACATTATATTTCTTGCCTTTTAATGTTCAAATTAAAATCATGGAAGAATGGTTGAGGCTGAGCTACCTGACACAATCGGTTCCCTATGTTAATAAATTTAAATTTGGCGACCAATTTTACATTGAAATTACGGTTAAATCGGTGGATTATGTTAAACTTCAAGGGCAAAATTGCTGTGTTCGTTGAGAGTTCGAAAATCTTGCCACTACAGTTATCTCAAAAGTTCCATTGAAACGTTTATTTGGCGAATTGATTTAAACTTTAATATGACTTTTAGTGGAATTCAAAAGGTTGGGGAGCACATTTGAATCATATATAATAATTTTACTTTAGAGGGTTAAAGTGAATTAAACTTTATTTAGTTAACTTCCTTTACATTTGTTGCACGGGCATCGCCGTGCGGGTACTGCTAGTTTATATATAAAAGTATTCATTTCCCAAAACCGAGGTGGCAATTGATAAAAACTTCCCTTGATCCCTCAATTGACTCTGCGGCCTGTCTTGGCGAGGAAGATACAATAGTTGTTTTTAGTGATGACTTATGTTTAGTATGTGCTTTTTCAAAATGCCAGACATACCAAAAGGAACATTTTAATACGTGCAAAATAATTTTAACGACACAAAAATCTTGATTACAATTGAGCAGACGCAGAGTTAAATAATAAATTAACATAGAACAAATAAAAATTTAATACTCAATATCTTTATATAAAAAACTGTGTACAGTTTTTTGAATATTATAACATAAAAATTGTCCTAATATAATGTCGGGGATTTTTTTTTTTCAAATCATATTTGCTATTGGTTTCACTGCTGTAATAATTCTTTCAAAGTTTTATTGTATGTTTTTTTTTTGCATAAAACTCATAGTAATTTATATTTGTGTCATTCACTGTAAAAACGGTGTATCTTTATATTTTTAAAATATGTGTTTGTTTGCTAAATGAAATTATATTTAGTTACTTCTTTTAGATTAAGAGCAAAGCAAAGCACATTTCAACAGATAACTATCCAGTGACTAATAGTAGCTGAACACTTATATTTCTTTCATGAGGAAATATTTAAGAATGGCTTTATATAATAAGGCACAGTAAAATCATTTACAAGGAGCTGCACCACTTATAAAATGAACTACATATTTGTGGAATGAATTATCACAATAATTTCGGCTCTAAGTGAATATAAGACTAACATTACACTTCAGAACAGAAAAATATTATGATTCAATCAATTTTCTTATCACTCCATTTCACATTTTTTGTTTTACTTTATTTTTTCTCAAAATAATGTCTCGTTTTGTAAAATGTTGCTTCTAGCTAAAATACGGGACTTTAGACGTCCCGTATCAATGTTCCCCGGGACGCGGGACAGTTTCTCAAAAAACGGGACTGTCCCGTCCCTTGAAATCCGGGACGTCTGGCAACCCTGGTTAAAACAAACGCATGCCGTTTTGTTTTTATTGCTTCTAAGCCAAATGAGTTGGTGATATTTGATCGTATGTGTGATTTTTTTTTTGTTATTTTTTCTTTTGAAATGAATGGGGGAGTTTTCGAAATTTCAAAAGTATTTTTTTCTGAAAGAGCATGCTTCAAAACATAGGAATTGACCATTTTGTTTTATTTTTTGACACAGTTATGTTTTTTATGAATTATTTTGACCGATGCGCAGATGCTATTCCGAAAAAAAAGAAGAAAAAAAAAACATCTGCGCATGACGTCAGTGGTGCACGTAAACGCGAAATCTAATTGGTTGTAGTGAGATGAAGGTTGTGACGTCATCGATTCCTGCGATTGGGCAACTCAAGTCCAGCAAAATGGTGTTAGTAAACAGCTGTTGTTAGGTGCACCACTGATGTCACAAAAACCACGCCCCGATTTCAAGGTAGGGTATTTAAAAAAATTAATAAAGAATAAACTGTTGGGAAAATTAAAGTATTTTCCGGGCCCATGTTATTTTTTTATATCATTCTATCAATTTCAGTAACAAAAAGTAGTACAGGGTTGTCCAAATTAAACTTCCCCAACTCAGAGGCCTGTGCAGGACGTTGTATGGGTCATAATATGATGAAATTTTGAAAACAGACACTTCAGACCATGCGCTGGAGATTTGTTAAAGAAAAAAAGTACAGCAAGTTGCCGATAGGTGGCGCTGCAGATTAACAAGACATGGTACAGCTCAGGCTTGGAGTCAATTACGAGAAAATGTAATCGATTACGATTACGATTACAAACATGAAAAATTGGAGATTACGATTACGATTACAGTCGTCTGTGAAATCGCTATTACGATTACAGCAACGATTAGATTACGTTAAAAAAGGTAATCGATTACGATTATCATGTGCCGATTACGATTTCGATTACGCGATTACAGATTGGTGAGGAATATATATATATAGATTATTACATAATATTCATTCACGACAACAGCGATATTGATGAAAAATTATGATTTTTGATTATCTAATATAGAGATGAATGAAATGATGATTGCAACTAATATGTTCTCTTAACTTTAGGATTTATTGTTATTTTATTTAATTTAATTATTTATTTATTTATTTATTTATTTTTTTTTTTTTTTTTTTTTTTTTTTTTTTTTTTTTTAATTCTGACGTTGCTGCAGTAAAGGAGCAATAAATGAAATAAAAGCACATCCAAATTAATTTGATCAATTTGAAGTGCACTTAAACATAGCACAACTATTTTATCCATATGTCGTATATAGGTGATTAGATACATGTACATGCACTAGTGGATTAATTTCTGGACACTTTTAAAGATTTCACCATTAAATATTGCATAATGAATTATAAGATTTAGTTATTTTACTTAAATCATTTATTTATTACTTCTCTAATAAAGAAAATCAAACTGCATTACATAAGCAACACTTGCCTTAAGCTTTTCAGCTGTAAAAAGGAGTTTCTTTAGGATTTCAAAAACAAATGATACATATTTTTTACATAAAAACATTGATACTGATAAGTATGTGGTTTAATACTATTAACTTCACTTTTACACTAAAAAAGCAATGCAATACTCATATTTTATAGTACTACTTTAATGAGAATCGGTTTTTTTACTAAATGAAAATTTCATTACTGTTAAAAACTAATGACATAAACGCAAGAAGACTGTTCATTTCTAAATATAGTCTGTAAAAGAAAAAGAAAAATGTTTAGAACGAAGTGTTAATGCAACTTCAAAAAATGAAGTTTCGGCATGAAGCAAAACTTTTACCAACATCAAAAAACATACCTATGGACGATTCTCTGTGAACTCGTAATTCGTTGTTAGGAGCGATTAATTAAAAAATAATAAAGTGTAATAAAGTAATTATCGCTCTTTTAATACTTTTTACATAATTAATACTTTGTGGCACAATTGTATTTGGAGCGATAACATTTTTTTTTTTCTAGAAATTATTTAAGCACCAAATACACAGTCCCCTGGCTGTCCCAATCCTACAGTTGAACACTTAAAGGCAGTATTTCATAAAACCTATTACGGCTACATAAATTTGGCAATTAATATCTAAAATTAGAATAATGCAATTATATCTTTTTTATGAAATAAGGTCTAATTACGTATTTAATTACGTTAATATAGTATACCAAAACCTGTCCGGAACTTTTTCAAATAGTCCCCTGCCACGAATTCAAAGCTGCAGAAAGAAACCGTTAATCTTGAAAATGTTTTTTGGCATGAAGTTTAACACTTTACCGACCGGTAGCGATTCGAACATCCTATGCCCTTTCACCGCCCGCTCAGCTGCAGATCGTCCAAGACCATGGGCGCCCATAAGGGGGGGCAAGGGGGGGCTCGAGCCCCCCCTTGGAAATTAGTACTTTTCTGCTTTTAGTACTATTTATTCAGAAAAAATTTAAAACTTTTTTTCCTTCACCCATTAATGAATAAGTTATCAAAAATGCCAAATTGTAATAACTCTAATCTGCACTGAAATCGCTTTCAGAATTATAACATTGTCTCTCTTCCTACATTCTTCAATACAAAAAGAAAGGCCGATTCATGGATGATCCGGCGCCGCATACGCATGGGAAACTCCCCCATGCTTGCGGACTAGCTGTTGGGTCATTCCATTTTAAATCAACAAATTTTTAAAAAAGTTGTTGCATCATTATTTTTGATTTTGATGAAAATTTCCCAGACCTGTAGAAAATATATGTTTTATTAAAAAAATATATTGTTTGACATATAGGCCATTTTTGTTGTTGGCAACAGCAAAAATGGGGCACTTATGATATTTAGTCACATGATGAATTATAACTTTTTTTTCTATCAAAGATTTTGAGCTCAAACATAGCTAATTGAAACCTAAGAAAGAGCTTTTTATATACCAAGAAAGTTCATATTAAAAAAAAATATTTTTCAAGGTCAAAGTTTGATGAAAATCTCATTTTTTACTACTTTTCAAAATTAAAAAACCCATGAATTGTTTGGAATAACAAGCCCTATTTTGATATCATATATTCATATGCATGGTTACTTATACAAAAAAATTAGCTTGTTACTCTGCCCATTTTATGAGATGAGCCCCCCTAAAGTTGCAAATTTTCAAAAAAAATTTCAACGCTAAAAAAAATGCATGTGAGGGTAATGTAAAAATCATTTTATTGGTGGAATCTTAAGTACTTTTTACATTAAAAAAATGTAACAAAAGTTGCTTTGTTATTCAAAAGCGCTTGGCATCTGAATTTTCATATAATTGCACTGAAGCAACACGATTATTTTTATAATTAATCTCAGATTTTAGTGAAATTTAATTGTATTCTTAATTGCTAGTTTTTAATTATAGAAATGACAAAGAAGTGTTATGAAGTAACATATTTACACTTTTATAAGATGATTTAAAAAATTTATCGTCTAAATCTCTTAACGCTCTCTTGTAGAACTATTTTCTTTTGTGTTTCGTCTCACAAAAAAGAGTTGATTAATGTTCGCTCATCACAGGTGTAATATTGTGACCTCTTCCTTGTGCACACCATTATTCTGATGCAGTCAAGATTTTCAAAATGTCTTGCAACTGAATCCAAGTTTAGTCATCCTCACTTGATTTTTTTAAATGACGTTCCTGGCCCTTTCGGATGAAAATAATTTATTCTGTACTGTTCTTCAACATTGACTACTTTTACTTGCAACACTTCTCCTAGCCACCAGTAACTATCATACACAAGGCAAACATAACCTGACAATTTTGGTCGGATTCTTGTTTTTTGTGCAGCAGTTTCGTTTGAATATATGATAAAAAATATGGCTTGTTATTCTGAACCCTTCATGGGTTTTTTAATTTTCAAAAGTAGTAAAAAATGAGATTTTAGTCGCAAACTTTGACCTTGAAAAAAATAAATATTTTTTAAATATGAAATTTATTGATATCCTATATGAAAAGAGCTTTCTTAGCTTTCCAATGAACTATGTTTGAGATCAAAATTTTTATGAATATAGAAAAGCATCAAAATGCCCCATTTTCCTGTTGCCAATAACAAAAACGGATTATACATATCAAAGGGTAAATTCAAAAAAAAAAAAAAGTTTCTATTTTTGAGGTCTAAGAAATAAAAAGAATGCATATGCGAATTTCTATCAAAATCAAAAATGGTGATGCACCCCCCCTCCATTGGTTGATTTAAAATGGAATTATATCTTTTAACTGTAAACTATGAAGAAAATGTATGAGCCCCCCCTTAAAATTTCGCATATGGGCGCTCATGTCCAAGACACCGACTCGGTTTTGGCCTAGACTGACGCGCGGGGATATATGTGCATTTCTTAAACTCTGGTAAAATTGTACGCTTCGTGTTATTGTAGGGTAACAAAATTTAATAAAATCTTGTACTTTTAGAAAACTGCTGGTGGGCTTTTATCCGCCGTCTAAGGCTAGAATTTTTGCATAATACAACCTTCACATCGATGAAAAAATCCCGACTTTCCTCGCAGGAAAATCTAGTCGCACCCAGCTGCACTCGAGAAAACGACAGCTTGATTGCTGAAAAGGTAGTCACCACAGATCGGTTCAAAGTCGATTAATCGACGCCCGGTCGGTAAGCGCTGGGAACAAACGTCGATTAATCGACGCCCGGTCGGTAAGCGCTGGGAACAAAACGTCGAATAATCGACGCCCGGTCGGTAAAGTGTTAAAGTAATCAGTGAATTTGCGGAAATAGCTGAGAACAGTGTTGAAACGCCACATTGTTTAGTTTCAGAGCCACATTTGTGATGAAAGTATGCATCTGGGTCGTTGCGAAAACAGTCCCCTGTGATGTAATTTTATTAATGTTAATTAGTTTAATTATGAAACATATTAATTATTATGTCCACAATTTGTACCTAAATTTATGGGTAGCTTCATAACTAATTATTTTTGAATTATTTTGCAGATATTACGCATCAAAGTGCAAATAAACAGTTCCCTGCCTAGTTATACTAGGCAGGGGACTTACCCCCCCCCCCCCCATTATGATTTATCAGAAAAACACAAACTTCAATTGGCCCTCTTTCGAACCAAAGTTATAGATTCATTTTCTGAGCAATATTATAATAATTATACGACCATTTCAAAAATACATGCCCGGACAGATGCTGTATGGAAAATGACGAGTTTACAGAGAATCGCCTACAGATTATATTTCTATGTATTATGCTCCAACTCCATTAATACTTAAAATGTATACAATCAAACAATTCTTGAAATAATATGATTAGAAAATGGGTAGCAAGTTTTGATTTGATTTCTTGACATCAAATTTCTTTTTTTTTTTTTTGCGTGTATGATCATTTTATAACAATATTTTATGTCAGATTTTTTAAAGTATACTGCTGTCATTGCTACTAGAAACATGAAACTAAAACAATAAACACAAATACAAAAGTATATTAAAACTATTCTAAGCATAAAAAGATAATTAATATTTAAAAATAAATTGATTTCAATCATACACATAAACAAATGTTTTAAAAATCTAGAAACACACAACTTTATCTTTATATACTTCTTAATTAAAAATAGTATCGGCATTAAAATACAAAGCATAAATTTAAGGTACCTGAATTGGGGAAAAAAAAAAGTACCAAAAGGTATATAACAGTGAACAGAATCGTAACCGTTATAACGATGGTTACGACAGAATCCCAACAGAATCCAGTCGAACTGAAAGCATGTGTTAGTATTTTGACACCACTGTTCTATTCCGAGGTGGCCAGGGCCATAGTTTTCTAGCTCTGGAGGCAACGACGACTTCGTTTGTTGCTGTCACTGACAGCTTATGAAAGGGAAAATGGATGACCCATCCTAAAAATCAAGGGGAGACGTTTTGTGATAGGCGCCTGAAGGTTGAAAAGCACTTAGGGCTCAGTTTTATTACCCTCATTTACAAACCTTAGATCATGGTCTAAGTTACAAACAGCCCGTAACAATCACTGAACAGCTCTCAAGTCTTTCGGAAGCTTGTATTGAACTTTATCTCTTCACAGCATTGTAGAAACGTAACTTAGAAGCTTTTTAACTTTCAGCAAGTCGGGATTACACGATTACAAGGCTAAATTACGATTATTCAAACTTAGATTACAATTACGATTACGCAAGAAATACTTGATTAAAATTACGATTACACGATTACGAGTGTTCCATTTTCAGATTATGATTATGATTATGATTACAGAAAAATGTAATCGATTACGCAGATTACGATTACGTAATCGACGATTACTCCAAGCCTGGTACAGCTGTTCTATATGTGTGCCGTGGTTCTCCACAACTCTTTCTATTCGTAAAGCAGTGTGTTTTACAGTTGAACGCAGTAAGTCCACAATAATTCCACGAACATGACCACTAATTGCATCTTTTAAGATGTGCCAAGGTAGTGGGGTGTTATTTTTTTGAAGAGGTGACTTCAAGAGGATACGAAACTTACTCTGTTACAGGAAGACGGTATCAAGACATGTTGACAACAATTGTTATTCCTGAACTTCAACAACGTGGCCGCCACCATTACACGATATTTACGCAGGATGGTGCACCGCTTTTCTTCGTGGCGTTCAACAGATGTTACAAACAACTTTCACCGACGCACGTGTGATCAGCCGCTGTTTCCCAACAGCTTGGCCTCCTCGCTCGCCTGATCTCACCCCGTGTGACTTTTGGTTATAGGGATTCTTAAAGGATCGGGTCTATCGAGAGCATCCCACATCCTAAAGACGCTATTAATGGTCATGTTCGTGGAATTAGTGTGGACTTTCTGCGTTCAACTCTAAAGCACACACACTGCTGCGAACAGAAAGAGTTGTGGAGAGCCACGGTACACATATAGAACAGCTGTACAATGTCTTGTTAATCTACAGCGCCACCTATCGGCAACTTTTTGTACTATTTTTTTTCTTTAATAAATCTCGAGCGCATTGTCTGAAGTGTCTGTTTTCGAAATTTCATCACATTATGACCCATACAACGTCTTGCACAGGCTTTTGAGTTGGGGAAGTTTAATTTGGACAACCCTGTACTTTTGACTGAAGGAAACTCCCCCATTATCAATTATAAATACCTATGTTTTGACCAAGACAACTTATTTTGATATCGAAAACATACACGTTTATTGCACTGTTAAATCTCTGGGAGGAATTTGTAATTCCCGCAAGTGGCATATTCGCGTTCTGAAGTAGTAAATATTTCTTTCACTATTTATTCTAGAGCCGCTATATAGACAGGCCGACGCATCAAGTTTAAGTTTCACCACTTTGGATCCAACTTAGTTACTTTTACTTCCAGTTTTCATTGTTGCAAAACCAGGGTTACCAAAGCAAAGTTTCGGGACATTGCCAAGCTTTGTTAAATTTATGTGAAAAGTTACCAAAACGCAAAAACTCGCCAGAAAAGACAACCACTCAAACACGAGCTGGATCCAAAGTGGTCAAACTTAATCTTGATGCCCCGGCTCATCTATATAGGGGCCTTAATTTATTCTAAACACTACAAATTATATAAAACTAGAGTCGCTGTATATAGACAGGACGGCGCATCAAGCTTAAGTTCGACCACTTTGGATCCAATTCATAATTGTTACTTTCAGTTTTTCATTGTTGCGGAGTAAGGTTACCAGAACAAAGTTTCGGACATTGCCAAGCTTTGTCAAATTCACGTGCCGCAAATAATTGCTCACAGTGAAAAATGACCAAAACGCGATAACTTGCCAGAAAAGACAACCACTCATCAACCGCCGAAAAGACATAACACGAGCTGGCCTACGGCTGGATCCAAAGTGCTGAAACTTAGTCTTGATGCGTCGGCTCGTCTATATAGTGGCCTTATGTAAAACAACTAGCTTACCCGGCCACGCTTTGCTGTGGCTAAGGTATTATTTAGTTAAAAATTTTACTGAGCGAATTACCGTACTACCTACGGTTATAAATGTGCAAATTGTCGTCCAAGAATACATTTGTATTTACTAAGGAAAAAAAAATAATAAGCTATAATAGTAATAATTTGAAAACTTATGAATGCAGAGAGGTACGTTTAGAAAATACACTTCTGAGCAAAATCACTCTAAATTTTAATATTACACAGGTAAAAGTTCACAAATTGCAGTAAAACCTTACAATTGAAATACAAAATCACAAAAAAAAAAAAAAAATGAATATTGTACAACATAAAAACCCGAAAAGGTACGATATTTACGAATTTTGAATCCCAAACTATGAGGTGTATATTTATGTTACAAAGCAATGTGACGGTAAAAATTGTGTGTATAGAAATAATTTTAATCTTCGCACCATAAAACAGTACATTTTCCCTCCTAAGAATTTGTTTTTTGAATAATAAATGCCAAATGTATTGTTGAACGATAATTTGCAAATTTATTGCTGCAGATGGATACGCTTAGCAAAAACAATTCTGAACTAAATCACTAAAAATTTAAATATTACATAGGTAAAAGATCACATAATGCAGTGAGCCTTTCTTTGTCTAAATACACCTGACATAAAAATCACTAAACAATATGAATATTTTATAACTCAAAGCTCGAAAAAGGTATGATATTTTTCACTAAAATAATTTTAAAACATACAAAATAAAATAGCATATGTTAAGTATCCAAACTGTTTTAATAAATTGAATTTTCCGAATATTGATTTAATAATACTTACACGCACAATTTAAATTAAGAGAATCGGGACGAATATGCCAGAAACCGATTCGACATCCTTGATCGTTTCCACTATTGCTTTTTGCTTCCAAAGCAACTGATAACCCAGCAGCAGATTTTATCGTATAGAAACCAAGAATACAGAAAAGCTGGTAGCTAAACAGATAATTTGCAATAAAAAAAATATTGCGGTCCTAAATTGAGATAAAAACTATCCTATCATTTAAGTTGGACCAAACTGAAACTGCGTGCAAAATTTGGTTAAAATCGGTTCAGTAGCTGAGGAGTCCATTGGCCACAAACACAGGGACACGTAATTTTTATATATTAAGATTATACTTGCGGAAACAAATAAAATATGTGATGGAACAAAATACAACGAGGTCCCCCCCCCCCTGCCGTGAATAATTTGCTCACGGCCCGAGTTCTAAATGGTTAATAAAATTTAATGCTAGAATAATTGAACAATTCTATTATTCATTTTCTTTTTGGCAACAATTAAAACACTTTGCCCACCCACCCAAACAACAACATAGTAAATATAATAAAAGCTAGTAACAGTTCCAGACTACTGCTCCGTCAAAATATATGAAGTTAAACTGAATATTTATTTTTAATTTGATATTTTTCGGTCAGAACACTGAGCTTTAAACTACTGAACCTATTTAACATTCTTTGTGTCGCCATGTGTTTCAAAGAACTTTTTTGAATTATTGTAAAATTACCTTCTACTTGAAAGGAATTAGCTCTCTTGCTGATAACGATAGACTTTTTAACCTTGGTTCGATTTGGCATTTTGCAGAATAATAAATTTAACTTTTCAAAGTTGCAAATGGAAAGAAATTCAACCTTTTTATCACATAAATAATAGTGGTCTTTACTGGAGGTAGTGATGAGTAGTTGTTTGTCCGAATACCAAATATAAGGCTGTATCAGTTGAGCCGACAAGTCTGCATGTGCATATTCTGCCTATCGCTTTATTCGAACACCAAAATGCGGTATTGAAATATCAATTTCTTATAATTTATGGAGAGCACGGATTATAGAAAATGTCTCGACTGAAAATCGGAATTTAGTGTTGACTGGGATGAGATTGCTCATATTTTTTTCTGAATTTCAGGGTTTTCCTTCTTTTATTTGATTGAGTAAGTTTCAGATTTAACTAATTTAAAAACTTGCAACTTCAATCCATATTCTCCTTTTTTGAAAAACAAAAATCGTAGCAAGCAAGGTAGTCTTCATCAAAATTAAATGTCATCCTTCTTAAGTTGTGCCAGTTGTTTGGAAAAGAATCTTCATTAGGCAACTTATGTTCATAAAATTATGACCGATAATCAAGAATGTGCAGTGGTGCCTAGGTTGAAAATTCCGGATGAAAGTTTCGCTTCAAAAGTTACAATCTGGCGATTCTGTGATGAAAATCACCTCCCATGTCTTTATTTCGAGTCATGTCTCTCAGGTATCAGTTCTTGTATTCCTTCTTATTGAACGTCCTTGATCTCTTCTGCCACTTCATGACCTTGCTTCTAGAAGTAGGGCAAATGGTCGCACGTGCAGCATCGTATAATATATTCGCTAACCCATTCGTCAATTAATCTGTACTGAACAGAACGTGGAAGAAAATATCTTTTTTCCGAAAAAAAAAATGTTTTAATATGTAACTTTTCCATAACAAGTTTTGTGTAGGTTTTCCTTCTGTCCGTGTACTTACGATTATGCAGGCAGCCGAAATATTCATTTTGACTATCCCAGAATCCATTTTAGCAATTTGAGTCGTGACTTCTGCATGTGCGCATGTGTTTTCTAATGTGTGTGCGTATGTATGTATAAATATCTATCTTATAATGTATTACTCAAATTACGGTGTGTGTCTTACATGTCCTGTCTCTGTGATAATGCGGTAGGTTTGATGATATAGCGTACTTGTTGTGGTTTAGATCTTGGAACTTTGCAATAGCGCCTCATACAACTTGAATAAATCAAAGAAACTATTTCTGGGCATGAAAATTTAATTAGAAGAAAGTAATATTTGTGCGAGATAGATAAGACAAAAATTAATTTGGGGAAAAACTCATGGATATTGTTTTATAATAATTGAAGGCCTTGGAAGATGAAGGGGCTATGTTACATTTTAAAAAATAAACACTCTGGACAATTGTAAGCAATGGATACAGGTAAGCAAATAAAATTTGGTACATCAAAAAGTTGATAGTTGATGTCATTAGACCGATTTCATATACACACAAACGACAAAACCAGAAAATAAAAAGATACAACAATTAAACTTTGAACTTTAATTACTCGAAAGTTCTGTCTTGTCGTTATCAAATTACTTACAATATATCGAATTCCCAATGTTGGAGTTTATTAAAAGATGAACTAGCTATTGGCTCACCCAATTGTAAAACTTATCATGGATGCATCACTTTTACTTATAAGAACAGTTTCGAAGAGATCTGTGAATTTGAGAGTTAAATTTTGAAACTTGCGAAAAATATTTTATCGATTTATCTGTTTGTGTTTTTCCTTACAAAGTGAAAGGTCGATAATGACCTTTTAGCAGAGCTGGATTTTAAAGAGAAAGAATGGAAATAAACAAATACGAAGTATACTTTCCAAGTTTGCGTCGACTTCATTATATTCGGTACATTTGTTTATATCAAACAGTTGCCCATGGCGGCAAGATTTTGTACTGTAATATTTGAAGCAATCGATGAGTGGGACCCACAATTACAGAGGAAGTCATTACTATTGATTCCTCTAGCCAAGTGTAACGATTCTTCCTATTGGTGAAAAAAGAGAAGACCTTCCACCTTAAAAAAAGTGCGATTTCAAAGCCAACATTTTTTTATGGTCTGATTCATCCAAGCAACGTTATAGGTTCCTCATACAAGCCGCGGTTTATGAGCATGATATTGGAATTATTATGGGTGGAGTGGATTAATGATCAGGACACCCCTGTCGAATGAGGCACACGAGAAATATATAGTGGAAGTGGTATCGAACGTCTTTTTCCGTGCCATTCCGAACTCGAAAAAGGAGGGGCCGTACTTAGTAATTTGAGGGTAATTGCCGATTTGATTTGTTTTTTATGTTTGTGCAGTGATTAGGTTTCTATTGTGTTTCTGTTTTCCTTAGACTTGTAACGAAGTTCCTTTCATGCAAGTAAAGGTCGCTGGAACCGCTGGGTTACTTGTGTGTATAAACTTAGTATTGAAATCTTTTTTACTCCGATTGCACAAGGAATGAGATTTGTTTGCTTCCGGTTAATTGCTTGCACTACGATGTTTTAGGGACTAATAATTGGATGTTGACAACACTTTTTGTGCTGGTTGATAGTTAGTACACTGTAAAAAATGAATGTTGTTTTTACAGTGTAAAACAGCTAATTTTATAGTTATAAACTGTAAAAATTGCTAATTTTACAGTCATAAACCGTAAAATTTCTACTTTTACAGTATTAAACTGTAAACTTGCTAATTTTACAGTAATAAACTGCTAAATTGCTAATTTAACAGTTTATTACCGTACATCTTACCGTTTTAAACTGGAACCTCTGCTGCCAGTATTATACTGTTGTTTTTACAGTATAATACAGCTAAAATTTACGGCAATAAACTGTAAAATTTCTAACTTTACAGTATGAAACTAAAATTGCTAGTTTTCCAGTTTATTACTGTTTATTTTACAGTTTTAAAATGGAATCTCGCCTGCCAGCATTATATTGTAAAAACAACAGTTCATTTTTCGCAGTGTAGTGCACGTTTTCCGTTTGCTAATGTTGTTAATTATCTTATTAAAGTTTAGTTAAAATTGTCGTGCGCAGCTGAATCTTTTTCGTAGTTATGAGCGTTCAAAATTGCTTATTCATCAGTATGAAAAACTTATTTAAGCAGTAATGTGAACTGCTGTAAGATATTTTTTGTGCTTTAAAAGGAAGAAAGCATCCCCGTGCATAAAACAGAACAACTTTTGAACATGTTCGGTTTAAATCGCTAAAGTAATGTCTTGTCAAGCTGAAATCTTAACTTTTAATTTTACTCAAGTTTAATTAATTTTACTTAGGTTTAATTGTTCGGGAAATTTGTGTACATATAAAGCGTTTGACGCACTCCCGTATAGTTGGTAAAATGCTCCATTTCAAAGCTTTTCGCCCTGGATTGCATCGATTAATAACTTGAAATGTTGCAACGCGTAGAAAACTTGAAGGATAACATAGAAATGCATTGCCATTTGTAGGTTTCCTTCAAAAGAAATTCCATTTATGTTTGAAAAGTTCAAACTAAAGTCGGGTGTAGTAGAAAAAATGAAAAGAAATGCTCTTTTGAATTTACTGATGCATTTGAACTACACGAAGCACTGATCTATTTGAATTGATTAAAAAAAAAGTCTGGGGGAAACTAGGCAAACTTTACCAAGCTTTTGGTTTTTCATTTTTCAATTTTTTGTATAGTAGTTAGAGCTTATAAAAATATACAATGATTAAAATGATACGGTGATGAAAATTTAATACGTGATAATGATTTTAATTACGTGATTAGTTAACATTATTGTGGCTGAAAATAATTGCATAAATCGAAGTGGAAATGGTTCAAAAAAATTATGTGCCTCAAGTCTAAATATGAGTCAAGTGACCTCAGGCCTAGTTAGACTCCCCTCCCCCTTCTAAAAATTTATGCTCGGAACTCCATTGCTTTTTAGATCTCTATGGATGAAGCATTTTGATACATTTAAGAGCAAGAATATGTGATGTCCCGTCGGTTGTGATAGTTTTATCATATTGATTTATTTTGTTTCGATAAAGTAGAGATTTATTTTGAAAAAAAAAGGCTCTTTTGTGAAGATTTATTTTGTGAAAGAGAGGCACCTCTAGAACGATAATGAAATTAACTGAGGGGGTGGGGGTGTAGTAGTCGCGTATTTTGTTCCATAACGAGCAATTAGGATGTAGGTTTTGTGTTTATTTTGTTTTCACAGTGATACCAAATTTCTGCGAGTTTTTTTTATCTGGGGAAAAATATAACATGTGTAATTCTTATTAATACATTTTATTACCTGCACAGATGTTTTCAACAGTAAATCTAAAATTTTTCCATACTCCGTCAGAAAAAAAATACATTGGGCTTGGTTAATGGAAACTTCCCACGGCATTGCAATGAAAATTAAAATATTTCAATTGCTTGCAAGCTGTTGGTAATATGAATCTTCTTTCTTTTTCTTTTTAGTGCTTGAGGAGGAACAAAACAGCTAACAGTTTTTCTAAACCGGCACATTTCTTTAAAATTGATTCTACGACAGTTCAACCAAAGAAGTCTTTGGTTCAACTCTCTGATAAGCGTTGTTTTGCATTTAAACGGCAACCCTTAGAAGAAAGGACCGTAATATTTCAGTATTTTTTCCTTGTTGACGGTAAAATAGCCTTTTTTTTTGTCATATATATTTACCCATGAACAGAAAATGAACTTCTCGAGTTGGAAGCAGGAGCGGCCCGAAAGGAGGTCCTTAAAATTTTCCTCATTCGGCAAATTCGGACTGACGATTCGGCAAATTCAGGGATTTTGCAATATTTGTTTATAATTCCGTGTATATATATATATTGTGTATGTAGCTGCAATCTTCCTTTTTAGCCTACTTTCCCGTAAAAAATAAAAGAAAGACGAAAAAAGTATTAAAAGTAGCTTAATGCATCTAAAAAATATCGCCAAGTTAAAAAAATAAAAAGGTATAATGAATATCGAAAAATTAAAAATTTGAAACTAGGGTATTGAGATGGGGAATTTGTGTGTCGGTCGGTCGGTCTGTTTGTCCCCCCCCCCCTAATAACTTTTGAATGAACATTCCGATTTGGACAAACTTTTTTTTGTTGGAAAGATCTCGGCGAGTACAGCTCATTCCCATATTTGATTTTTTGATTTGAACAATTTTTGGTTCAACTTTGAACCGTTCAAACAACCTGTCCCGCGATGCTAACTTTTGAGTGAACAGTCCGATTTGAACTAACTTTTTTTTATTCGAAAGGTCTTATCAAGGATACTTCATTCCCGTATTTACATTTCCGATTTGAGCAATTTTTCGTTCAACATTGAACCGCTCAAGCAAGCTGTCACCCCTAATAACTTTTGAGTGAACAGTCCGATTTAAATAAACTTTTTTTTTGTTCGAAGGATTTCAGCAAGGATACTTCATTACCGTATTTAAATTTTCAATTTGAACATTTTTTCTTTCAACATTGAACCGTTCAAGCAACCTTTCCCCACCTAATAACTTCTGAGTGAACCATCTGAATGGAATAAACTTTTTTTTTTTGTTTGAACGATCTCGGAGAGGCTCAGTCTCATATTTCGCTTTTTGATTTGAACCATTTTTCGTTCAATATTGAACCGTTCAGAAAAAAAATGTAACATTAGCGCCTACGTGGAATTTAAGTTAAATGTTGATCCTGAACTTAAAGTCGGATTTCCTTTAAACTAACTTTGTAAGAAAATGGTTTTGATAAATGATGTTTGTAAAGTACTTTTCTGAATAATCTTCTGTGAGGACTCTGATTCCAACTCCGACTCCGCAAACATGGCGGAAATGCAGGCTCAGAAAAAAAAATGACTGACTGTGCAGACGATTTTTTGTTTATATATTCATTTGTTTTATTTTATTTCTTTATTATTATTATTATTGGCAGACGATTTTTTTTGTAAGAAAAATGATTCATTCACGAGGGCATTTTATTCTTTATTTATATTTAACAGCTGGCAACGGATTTAAAGTGAAATTCGAAGCATTTTATCAACGGACGAGTTTTTTTTCTTTTTTTTTTCTTTCTTTGATAAAATGTGCTTTGATGTACTTTGTACTTTTAATTTTTTTTTGAAAACAATTGACGAATTTTTCTACGGAAGAACTTTAAGTTACATTCTTTAAAAGGTGCGACAAAACTTTATTTATTCATTTATTTACTTTTTATGTGTCTATTTCATCTGATGGAGTGGTATATTTTGCTTTTAGAAATCAGCTTTAAGTGCTAAAAAGGTATGTTTGACATAATTTTTAGTCTCAGATAATCAAGAGAATAATGATCAGATGCTAGAATGCCGATGTTGATGTACGGGAAAGTAGGCTGGTTTAGTTCTTGACAGAACTTCTTGTTTATATGCATTTTTTACCTTTGAAAATAAGGAGACCCGATGCAAAAACTTAATTATGTTGTTGCACAAACTTGTCAACTGATCAACACGCTTTAATTTGTAAATTTTCATTAAGATGCAATATTTTATGATCTGTTATGCTGTCCATATCTTTTAATCTGTATTACGTTAGATAACAATAATTTATAAATTATCCAATCAATCGTTTTGACGATTTAAAATACACTCCCGTTGTTATTTATCAAAGTTCAAGTACTGTCTACAATTTTTTCGTGCGACCTCCGCCGTATCTGTGCACGCGCCAAGTCTCTTCGGACTTTCTCGAAATAGGGGGGGAAAAGCAACGAGGAAGTAGTAAGCGAACAACAGCTGAAGGCATCGGGAAGTGCGCATCCTAAACCTATCTCCCCTTTTTCAGATGGAAGCGTCCGTGGCTGCCAGGCGCACAAAACGCAAACAGACAGTACAGTCGACGCTCGATATAACGACCGTCTCCGTCCTACAGAAAACGGTCTTTATAACGAGTGGTCGCTGTAAGAGGTAGAACATAGAGTATATTGGGATACAGTTGGGGGTTTTCTCACCGGTCGTTATATTAGGATGGTCTTTATAACGTGTGGTCGTTATAACGAGCGTCGACTGTATTTGTCAATCATCTGAAGAAAAGATTGAAAATGCTCTTTTTTTTTTCTTTTTTTTTTTGTGACTTTTTTTAAATCGTACCTACTATCTTTCCTAATAAAACTAACGGTATAAGGTATGTGTGTATGCTCGTATTTTGTCATTTGGAACATTATGAATTTCAGTCGGCAAATAAATTTTCCTCCTCCGAAAAATTTTAGCTCGGGGCGCCCCCGGTTGGAAGTTCGTCTTGAAGCGAGTATCGCCTATCTCTTTCATCGCATGTCAGCTAAACAATTCAATCCACTGTGTGTTGAGAATAATAAATTCCACTCCATACCTTTATGCCTACCCTTCCCTCGCCTTATGTTTAATGTATGGGGGAGGGAAGCGTGTTGTTACCAATAATAATTGGCGCCGGGCACCTAGCTGTCTGGCGCCGGATTTTTCTGAATAATTGGACCCCGCCGGCTGCTGGCCTTGCCCCCCTTTTTGTTAATGAATCGGACGTAATTAGCCATTTTTGTGGAATGGCGCGCATCACCCAAAATTATACCGTGACGGATACACATCATTTCCTTTCGGAATTTATGATCGAAATGTTGATTAACCCTGCCGTCATTTTTTTACTTTCACCGTAATCATATCTTTTTACTTTCGTTAATAATGCTTAATCGCGTTTTCGTTTCATTTGTTTCGACGTTTTGAATTCACATTTTCCACGTTAATTTTGTGCTGGTGTGTGTTGGTGTAATCTAATGTCGAAAATAATATATATAATAGGGATGGACCGGATAGTGATTTTGTCGGATACCGGATATCCTGTGGCTCCTCGCAAGCCGGATACCGGATATCCGGAATTGTACCGCCGGATATCCTGCGGATATCCGGCATTACAATTACATTGCATGTTCGCTTATTTTTATGTAATGCAGCTTCAAAACAATAAATCAAAATTATTTCTCGCATTATTTCTTTAAGAACATGTTAAATACTAGGGATGCACCGATTAATCGGCAGTACCGATTAATTGGCCATAATCGGCCCCTTTGCCGATTATTAATAATTGGCAAAATCGGGCCGATTAATCGGCTAAAAAAATTTTTTTTCAATTTTATTCTTAAAGTATACTTTTACTAAGAAACTGCGATAAATAATTTTTATTGAGAGTAATAATAATCCTCACTGTTTGATTTAAAGTTTTTAATAAATTAATTCTCCTACTTTGAATAAATATACATAGACAATGTTGCAACATTTTTCATGTGGCGACAGTTTCCTCCTTAGTACATTGTTTTAGATAACCTCTAATTTTCACAAAGAATAAAATTTATGAATTAAATTGCTACTAATTACTAAACAAATTAAATTATAAGTACTCCTAAATTGGAGTACAGACTCGATTCCCCTTTTTCTGAAATTTTATGTCCAATTAACATAATTAACAATGTTAATGTAATGTTATTGAGAATAATATGAAAATTGGTTCTAAGAAATTTGGTAAAATATTGAAATTATTTTGAAAATTGGGAAAATGGAAAAAAAATCTTCTCTTGGAAATAAATTACTTACTATTTCTAAACTCGGAATTGTATAAGAGAGAAAAAACAGTGATGGCAAAATTGGTAGTATTAAAAACAATCATCCTTATCAATAATCGGCTGAGCCGATTAATCGGCCGATCATCAACAACCGATTAATCGATAATCTGCCAATTTGCTTATCGGTGCATCCCTATTAAATGCATTCAAATTAGTTTTTAAAGCCCCTATTTTATTGTACAGGAGTAGCGCTGCATATGAAATGAAACACTAGCATATTGTGATTTCTTTCTAAATTATGTATTTTTATCAAAAGATACAAAACTTTAAAAGATGGAATTAAATATTTATGTATGTACTCAAAGTTTAAACTTTTAATTATTCTTAGTTTAAATTTTAAAGCTTTTCTGTTTCAATATCATTTCCATAAGTTCTACGTAAATGATACAGTTATTAAATATTTCACCAATATTATGTACCGATAATTAATTTACAAAGAAAGAAAAAAGAAATTAACCTCAGATAACGTTTTTTTACGAATTAACACATATTTTATTAGAATTTTATGAATTTAAACTTCATTACAAAGTAACACATTCTCTTATTTCTAATTTTGCAATAATATAAAGCAAAATTTTGTTTTAAAATTCTTTTTTTAAGAATAATACGCATGTAATTTTTCTAACATACAAATTAAAGAAGAAAATATTAAAACAGGACCAGTGTGTTAAATAATGATAACAATAATAAACTTATACTTAAATAATCAATCAAAAATTTTATATAACTCCAAAAAACAAAGGTACATATTTTCTGAAGATTCAAATCAACAGCTTAAATATATTTTTAAGAGTTACGCTAAAATTGTTCACTTTTTAAAAAACAAATGAGTGAACTTATACTTAAATAATCAACTGAAATTTTACTTTAGTTCCAAAAAATTAAGATACACATTCTTAAAAGTAGCAAATTATCATTTTAAATACATTAAGAGTCATGCTATACACATTAACTTTTTTAAAAACAAATTAATAAACTAATTCTTAAAAAATCACCTCGAAATTCAACTTAATTTTGAAAAAATAAATATATTCTTGGATGCAAATGTTATATTTATGGGTTATTCCAGCAAAATTGGTACAAAAATCATGTCTGAAATTGTCGAGTTTAGTTTATCAAATGGAGTAATTTTCGCCAACTAATCGTTGTTTTAAAAATTATTCTCTGTTTATTTGTGCATAATAAAGAGTAAATGGCTTGTATATGAGTCATTCATTAAGGGTTTTGAATAGTTTGACCACTTTGTGTAACAGAGGAGACAAATGAGGTTTGAAAAATATATTTCTAATCGCAAAGAAAAGGTAATTACAAAACAAGTATAAAATGGACTAAACATCCTAAAGCTAATTCTGTCTGCAATTTCAAGAAAAAATATTTTTTGCACCATTAATGCGACTGTAACAGAGTGGACATCCCAAAGTGCAAATTAACTATCATCAGCAAAGAATTTTAGGCTTATCTTAGTTGCTGACTATAATTCAATGTATCAAAGTAATCACAGCAGGTACATTACTTGTACTTCTTTAAAAAAATATCACATTGAATGCGATTGCTTATTTTATTTCTGAAAGGCTTGTAACAGAGTGGACAGTTTGAAACATAAAAAATCTAAGAACAAAGATAAATAAGTGTTTTTCCATGATTTTTTTGTTTACATACATAAAAATCAGCAGAAAGGGTGTCAGAAGAATTTTTTGTGCTGTGCATTGCAAATGATTTTGTTGTTGCATTTCAGCTTAATCTGAAATTGCATTTTAAGTCCTAGCAATTTAAAGCTGGGACAGATCATTTTTTCTTTCTTTTGCCAAAGATTTTTTTTTTTTGAGTCCTTTATGAATGGCTTATGCCTAAATAAGTAATACTTGGTTATACACAATTAGATGGAGAACAAATTAAAAAATACAATTAATTGGTGGTAAATATTAAAATTAATTACCAAAATTCTGAAGAATCGGGACTGATTTGTAACATTTTCGCTGAAATGACCTACCAATGTTAGATAGGTTATTTATTTTGCATGTTATTTTCAATTATAATAAAGCAATAATAGTGGCAAAGTAAAAAATATCTAATTACAACATCATTGGGTTCGCATTTTTTGCGATAGATCGCAATTTTTGTTAGAAGTACAAAAACTAAAAATAAAAATTCAATAAATAAAATAATCTGAGAATTTATATTAAAGCTACTGCGATTAATTTTTATGAACTAACGATATGATCGTAAGTTTTTTTCAACCTTTTGTCGCACATTAATCCTTGAAGGTTTGTAGCTTTTTCTTTCTAAATATTTTAACTAAAAGATTTTTGAAAAGCTGAAGACAATCATACTTTATCTGGAAATTGTGAAAAATCAAATATGCAGAATGCTTCCATGCCCAGTACAAAGTTGAAGAAATAACATATAATTTTTGTTTTAGAAGCAAAAATTGGTAAAAAGGAAAGATGAAATGTAATTACATCATCTAAAAGGTTTATCAAACAATGTATTTTTTCACTGGGATTTTTGTCAAAAAGAAAATATTCAATTAGGTCCTCACATCATACTGGATAACCCTCACATCAATCCCGGATATCTCCCACATCAATACCGGATACTTTGCCGGATATCCTGCAAAAATCTTCCGGATATCCGTATCCGGGCAGTCAGCCGGATCGGATATCCGGAAGTACCGGATACTTAAAATATCAGCCGGATAGGCCGGATACCGGATAGTTACCGGATATCCGGTCCATCCCTAATATATAAATAAAAATATCTGTATCATTGCGTTTTTAAATTCAAATGTTAGAAATAAATATATAGACGTATTTTATCTCTTTAAGTCTGTATATAACTTAAAACCAGGGACGTCATTTCGAGATTTTCCAGGGGGGGGGGGCGGCAAAGGGTGCATACACAATGTAAAATTTACCAAAAAGTGGCAAAATCACGCCCACTTATATGCCAATACATTGATTTCCTAAAGTCAGGGGGGGGGGCAATCGACCCCCCCTGCCCCCTCCCTAAATGACGGGCCTGCTTAAAACAACCTAGGATACCTAGATGTTATGGTAAAATTCGCTTCAGTAACTAAGTGAAAACATATACATTCAGTTGCAACTTGAACCAAGCTAAAAATTTAAATTTACATTACAAATGCAGGATTTATTCCTTTTTGGGGTCATAGGAAGCGTGTTTGGCACCGAGTTGAGTTGGGTTGCTTTTGTATAAGATTTATAAAAGTATTTCAATTTCGAATATGTACAGCAATAACATCTCTTTTTCATTGAACGTCCCTTAAGAGGTAAATAATGTCAAGGTCAAGCTTTATTCTTTCTCAACACCCACAAATTTGTTAATTCATTTTCGGATTTTTGATTCTCGACTTAAAAACTTTGTGACTCTTTTTAACCCACGTTTTAAGTTTGCAAATGTATTAAATGGCAATGAAATGCGATGTGACTGGTGAAGATGCTATATCAGAATGCACATGTTTTATCAATTGTCATTTATTATATTTTAACTTAATATGAATTAGTTTGATGTAAACATCTTTTAAAAAGAGCTTTTTTTCAGTATTTCCATTTGAAGTGTCACAACAATTGTGTTATGTATACTCTATTGTATGTTTACTATTTACATTTTTAAGCAAAAATTATTACAAAAAGTACACAAAAGTGCTATTTATACAAAATAGTTCGTAAACATATTTATTTATTTTTGTTAAATTGAGCATTTTAAATGAAATGCAAAAAGACTATTTTGGCCAGAGCTGTTTTTTTTTCAAGTTTTTCCGCCGGTATTTCTCGATGTGAGAAAAAAAAAAAAAAAAAAAAACAGGTAACCCCTTGGCTACGGCCTTGCAAAAAAGATAATGATGCATAAGACTGCACAGGTCAACTCCTTTACAGCCTATCATTTGTTTGCAATTGGCAGAATTTCTTGCTACCGAATGGTATTCATCTTATTTTCCTTTTTTAGCCTACTTTCCCGTTAAAAATAAAAGAAAGACGAAAAAAGTATCAAAAGTAGCTTAATGCATCTAAAAAATATCGCCAAGTCCAAAAAATATCGCCAAGTTAAAAAAATATCGCCAAGTTAAAAAAATAAAAAGGTAAAATGAATATCGAAAAATTAAAAATTTGAAAGTAGGGTATTGAGATGGGGAATTTGTGCGTCGGTCGGTCGGTCGGTCGGTCGGTCGGTCTGTCTGTCCCCCCCTAATAACTTTTGAATGAACATTCCGATTTGGACAAACTTTTTTTTGTTGGAAAGATCTCGGCGAGTACAGCTCATTCCCATATTTGATTTTTTGATTTGAACAATTTTTGGTTCAACTTTGAGCCGTTTAAAAAACCGGTCCCGCGATACTAACTTTTTAATGAACAGCCCGATTTGAACAAACTTTTTTTTGTTAGAAAGAACTTTTCAAGGGTACTTCATTCCCGTATTTACATTTCCGATTTGAACAATTTTTCGTTCAACATTGAACCGCTCAATCAAGCTGTCACCCCTAATAACTTTTGAATGAACAGTCCGATTTAAACAAACTTTTTATTGTTTGAAGCATCTCGGCAAGGATACTTTATTACCGTATTTAAATTTTCAATTTGAACACTTTTGGTTCAACATTGAACCGTTTAAGTAACCTTTCTCCACCTAATAACTTTTGAGTGAACCGTCCGAATGGAATAATTTTTTTTTGTTCGAAAGATCTCAGCGAGTGCAGCTCATTCCTATATTTGATTTTTTGATTTCGACAATTTTTGGTTCAACTTTGAACCGTTCAAACAACCGGTCCCGCGATGCTAACTTTTGAGTGAACAATCCGATTTGAACAAACTTTTTTTTGTTCGAAAGATCTTTTCAAGGATACTTCATTCCCGTATCTACATTTTCGATTTGAACAATTTTTCGTTCAACATTAAACCGCTCAATCAAGCTGTCACCCCTAATATCTTTTGAGTGAACAGTTCGATTTAAAAAAACTTTTTTTTGTTCGAAGGATCTCAGTAAGGATACTTCATTACCGTATTAAAATTTTCAATTTGAACACTTTTTCGTTCAACATTGAACCGTTCAAGCAACCTTTCCCCACCTAATAACTTTTGAGTGAACCATCCGAATGGAATAAACTTTTTTTTGTTTGAAAGATCTCGGAGAGGCTTTCCCATGCATTCCCATATTTCGCTTTTTGATTTGAACCATTTTTCGTTCAATATTGAGCCGTTCAGAAAAAAAAATTAACATTAGCGTCTACGGGGAATTTAAGTTGAATGTTGATCCTGAACTTAAAGTCGGATTTCCTTCAAACTAACTTTGTAAGAAAATGGTTTTGATAAATAATGTTTGTAACGTACTTTTCTGAGTAATCTTCTATGAGGACTCTGATTCCGACTCCGCAAACATGGCGGAAATGCAGGCTCAGAAAAAAAATTACTGACTGTGCAGACGATTTTTTGTTTATTTATTCATTTGTTTTATTTTATTTATTATTATTATTATTATTTTTTTTTTTTGGCAGACGATGTTTTTTTTGTAACAAAAATTTTTTATTCACGAGAACATTTTATTCTTTATTTATATTTAACAACTGGCAACAGATTAAAAGTGAAATTCGAGACATTTTATTAACGGACGAGTGTTTTTTTTTTTTTTCTTTTTTTTTCTTTCTTTGATAAAATGTGTTTTGATGCTCTTTGTACTTTTATTTATTCATTTATTTATTATTATTATTATTATTATTATTTTTTTTTTTAAAACGATGAGGATTTTTTCTACGGAGGAACAGTTACACTCTTTAAAAGGTGCGACAAAACTTTATTTATTCGTTAATTACTTTTTACGTGTCTACTTCATCTGATGAAAGGGGTATATTTTGCTTTTCGAAATCAGCTCTAAGTGCTAAAAAGATATGTTTGACATAATTTTAAGTCTCAGATAATCAAGAGAATAATGATCAGATGCGAGAATGCCGATGTCGATGTTCGGGAAAGTAGGCTCGTTTAGTTCTTGACAGAACTTCTTGTTTCCCTTTCTTCTCCCGTTCTTGTGATATACCCATACCACGATTTTCTGTAAACAAATGTGGGCGACTAACTGCCTCCCTTTTTGCGCTAGAAAGAATGCGTTAATAACAACGCTCACTATGTCTTTCATTTGTTTTTCTGTTTATTCCTAGATCTTGCTTCAGCGAAAATGCACAGCCATCTGTGTAAATTTCGTTTCTTCCCCTCCAAACATCCGAGCTGGCAAAGAAAACAACACTCTGGTATTCATATTGCTTTTTTTTTCTCTCTCTTTTTGTGGTTGGGGTACTTTGGTGGTGGGTGTTTTCGATTGATTTTTTTTCTTCTTTTTTTGAGAGGGGTTGACGCACATTTTCTTTTTTATACTCTCGAGAATAGCTTTGAAATTTCTCGCTGCTGTTTCAACCCCGCTGGGAGATACACTACATCGAGCTCGACTTCTTTTTTTGCTTGTTTTCATTCTCTGTCACTTGCTTTACTTTAAGTCTTTAGTGTTTGGGCCGAAAAATCAGCCATTTTGTGTTTCTTTGTCTTTTGCGTGTGATCCGAAAATGTGTGGCCAATTTGTGTAGGATTCAAACGCAATGTTGACGCCCACCACGAACCCTAAGCCAGACTCTGAAAGGTGCAAAACAAATGACCTATCTTTTGCATTAGAAATTACATTAAAGGGTTGCCCGTAAATGATGTCACACTCTTTTTCAACATATTTGACTCCCCTCCTCACGTGTCACAAAGTGTCACACTTCGCCCAAGCCTATAGAAATTAAAAATGCGGACAGCCTCTATGACGATCGTTGCACAATATAAAATATTAACATTTTCAAAACGAAAAGCCATCTCATTTTAATGTTTTTTTCCAACCAAATAACAACAGCATAAATGTAAAAAATGTGCAAGCACAGCTCAAATTGTGATATAGGAAATAACATTAAAAAGGAAAAAATAGTTAAATGATAAAATTTTTTAAGGTGATGAAAAGAAAGAGAGGAAAATAGAAAAAGAAATCCTAGAGAAAGCTATTTAAATTTTGAGAACATAATTTATCTTAGTGTTGCAAACAGGGCTCGGAAATATTTTGATTATATCAGCAGTCTGACGATCAAGTCATCAGAATCAAGATAAAATATTTTTTTGTTAAAAGTTCATCGTTTTGGCAGACAAGTTGGAAACTCAGTAAAACGCTTATCGAGTTAGAAAACAGAAAAAATTACTCCCACCGTTCAAATTCAAGTCTGTTGAATTTGTCCTTGTGCGCCTGAAATTGCTTAAAAAACTCATAGTACTGAAGGGGGGGGGGGTGTAACTAAAACAGACATAAAAAGGTGACGTCATTGACTTGGTGGGGCATGTCACATCAGTTCCATAATTTTTTTCTTTTTGTAAATATGTGAGAGGTAGAAAAAGAGAGAAAGGCTTTGAAGTTTGACAAAAGAAAATAAATGTTTTTAGCTTCGAAATTATGCAAAATATAATTGCTTTTTGGTTTTTTCCCGAGACTAAAATTCCTTCTGTTCCATTGCCAGTGGGTTGTAGAACATGGGTGCTTGTTTTCCAATTGTGTTTTTCTTCTCATTTCTGTCTGTTCTTGCTGTTTAGCCGTAAAAAATTCCATCAGAATAAAATTTATTTGGACGAGAATTTTTTTTATTCGTTTGAGTATAAAAGTAACTTTGCGTCCGCTGCTTTTATTCCATTTTCTTTGTGTATTTTTGCTCAAATAGTGTGTGTGTGTGGATTTATTTATTAGGTGCTTCATTTGAATAAAAATGATTTTTTTCTAAGTAATGCCAAATTGCTTATTGCGATAAACATAATTTGAATTCAACGTGTCAGTTTTTTTTTGAGGGGGAGGGGGTCTACAAACAAGAATTAAAAAAATATATTGAACACTATCATTCATATATCATCAGTTTTACTCTACAACTATATTGCTGCAAATTTGAAAAAAAAAAAAAGCCTGAATGCTTCATTTGTGTTGACAATTTTTGTTCGATATTATAAATACTTCCAAGTAATAAAATATGGAAACGTAGTTCGATTTTTGATCATTTTTTTTCAACTTTTAAAATCAAATCTTCACATTCCCAAAATCGTGAAAAAAAAAAAAAAAAAAAAAAAAAAAAAAAAAAAATCTTCAAACAGTTCGAGAGAAAGTGAGTTGTAGTAGTTATATGAACGCTTGGAAAACGTTACCGGTCGAATTTATTTTTATTTTGTTTCGGTAAGTAATTGCAAAAACAGTGTACTTAATTAAAACGATTTTAAATTGACTATGCCGTGAATAATAATAAATTAAACAAGAAGTTCTGTCAAGAACTAAACGAGCCTACTTTCCCGTACATCGACATCGGCATTCTAGCATCTGATCATTATTCTCTTGATTATCTAAGACTAAAAATTATGTCAAACATACCTTTAAAAGCAAAATATACCTCTCTCATCAGATGAAATAGACACATAAAAAGTAAATAAATGAATAAATAAAGTTTTGTCGCACCTTTTAAAGAATGTAACTGTTACAGTTCTTCCGTAGAAAAATTCCTCAATTGTTTTCAAAAAAAAATTAAAAGTACAAAGTACATCAAAACACATTTTATCAAAGAAAGAAAAAAAAAAAGAAAAAAAAGAAAAAAAAAACTCGTCCGTTGATAAAATGTCTCGAATTTCACTTTTAATCCGTTGCCAGTTGTTAAATATAAATTAAGAATAAAATGCCCTAGTGAATGAAACATTTTTGTTACAAAAAAAAATCGTCTGCCAAAAAAAATAATAATAATAATAATAAATTCAATAAAACAAATGAATAAATAAACAAAAAATCGTCTGCACAGTCAGTCATTTTTTTTCGGACTGTTTACTCAAAAGTTATTAGGGGTGACAGCTTGCTTGAGCGGTTCAATGTTGAATGAAAAATTGTTCAAATCGGAAATGTAAATACGGGAATGAAGTATCCTTGATAAGCTCTTTCGAACAAAAAAAAGTTTGTTCAAATCGGACTGTTCACTCAAAAGTTAGCATCGCGGGACCGGTTGTTTGAACGGTTCAAAGTTGAACTAAAAATTGTTCAAATCGAAAAATCAAATATGGGAATGAGCTGTACTCGCCGAGATCTTTCCAACAAAAAAAAGTTTGTCCAAATCGGAATATTCATTCAAAAGTTATTAGGGGGGACAGACAGACCGACGACAGACCGACACACAAATTCCCCATCTCAATACCCTACTTTCAAATTTTTAATTTTTCGATATTCATTTTACCTTTTTATTTTTTTAACTTGGCGATATTTTTTGGACTTGGCGATATTTTTTTGAACTTGGCGATATTTTTTGGACTTGGCGATATTTTTTGGGCTTGGCGATATTTTTTGGACTTGGCGATATTTTTTGGGCTTGGCGATATTTTTTGGGCTTGGCGATATTTTTTGGACTTGGCGATATTTTTTGGACTTGGCGATATTTTTTGGACTTGGCGATATTTTTTGGACTTGGCGATATTTTTTGGACTTGGCGATATTTTTTGGACTTGGCGATATTTTTTGGGCTTGGCGATATTTTTTAGGCTTGGCGATATTTTTTGGACTTGGCGATATTTTTTGGGCTTGGCGATATTTTTGGACTTGGCGATATTTTTTGGACTTGGCGATATTTTTTGGACTTGGCGATATTTTTTGGGCTTGGCGATATTGTTTTAACTTGGCGATATTTTTTGGGCTTGGCGATATTTTTTGGACTTGGCGATATTTTTTGGACTTGGCGATATTTTTTGGGCTTGGCGATATTTTTGGACTTGGCGATATTTTTTGGACTTGGCGATATTTTTTGGACTTGGCGATATTTTTTGGACTTGGCGATATTTTTTAGGCTTGGCGATATTTTTTGGGCTCGTTTAAGTTGGACTGTTCACTCAAAAGTTATTAGGTGGAGAAAGGTTGCTTAAACGGTTCAATGTTGAACGAAAAATTGTTCAAATCGAAAATGTAGATACGGGAATGAAGTATCCTTGAAAAGTTCTTTCCAACAAAAAAAAGTTTGTTCAAATCGGACTGTTCATTAAAAAGTTAGTATCGCGGGACCGGTTTTTTGAACGGCTCAAAGTTGAACCAAAAATTGTTCAAATCAAAAAATCAAACATGGGAATGAGCTGTACTCGCCGAGATCTTTCCAACAAAAAAAAGTTTGTCCAAATCGGAATGTTCATTCAAAAGTTATTAGGGGGGGACAGACAGACCGACAGACCGACAGACCGACAGACCGACACACAAATTCCCCATCTCAATACCCTACTTTCAAATTTTTAATTTTTCGATATTCATTTTACCTCTTTATTTTTTTAACTTGGCGATATTTTTTGGACTTGGCGATATTTTTTTTAACTTGGCGATATTTTTTGGACTTGGCGATATTTTTTCGATGCATTAAGCTACTTTTAATACTTTTTTCGTCTTTCTTTTATTTTTAACGGGAAAGTAGGCTAAAAACTGAGAGCTGTTCTTGTTTCAAAAGAGAATATAATGAGATAAAATATAGAGAGATGTTACCTTTTCGAAGCAAAAGGTGCAACTGTTAAATTGAAAAAATTACATAGATCTACCATAAACATCCTCATGTTGAGCGATAATAGATGGTCGTTCGTTTGGTTTGCAACCGACACCAACTAAACATCATTTCAAAATAATATTTGTAATCGATATAGAAACAATGTACAGTACATATACTTAGTATTTTTACCTCTAACACTGCTATGTTATCAGTAAGTAAAAATTTGTAAATTATTTGATTTCAGAAGAAGGAAATGGTGCGAACTTTAGGCTATTAAAATTGACATTTGCAATTAATTTGTTATATTTTTAAACACAATTTTTGTTTACATTATTTTGTACAATTAGTGTTTTGATTAATTGTTCATAAATAGATTCATTATTAATTTGAGTGCGGAATAATTATGTAAATGATATAGTTGCTACTTTAACTGCTTTTTGAGTGCAGTTATTGGTACACATGAGTAATTTTTGTCTTAGATGGTCACCTCGAAGCCTGATTCTTGATATTTTATTTAGAAAAAAAAAGGTATTTATTGTTTCATGTGATTTTTGCAAAGTTTAGCCCTTTTTACCCGAGAGACCCCGGACGAATTGAGTCACAGAAGTATGTTTTGTATCTGAGTAGAGGAAATTTAATTTCAAATGACAAAATAAATTCATTAATAAGAATTGAAATTAGCGTAATTTTTGTATTTTTATGAATTTTTGAAACAAACCTTTATTTTCAATTTTTTCCTGTGCTTAGCGATTTTCATTACCCCTCCCGCGAAAAGAAAAGAAGCCTGTCCGTGATAGAACAAACATTTCGCCCTCTTTTTTTTTAAAAAAAAATTCTCTAAAATATGATGTAGTTAAAAAAAAAAAAAAAAAAAAAAATACACGCAGAACGAAAGAAAAGAAAAGAAGGCCTCACTTTTAGAACTAATTTCTTTGCTTAAATGTGCATCCAGATGATGCATGGTGCCAGATGAAGCAGGGTGTCTCACACTGACATCATCATGGGCGTCGTAGTTAAAGTAATTAAAATGTGTCATGGGCTCTTTTGACATTTGTGCACATTTAGAAATTAGTTTTTTTTTTTGTTTACAAAAACAGATGTATGGACATTATCTTGCGTCATTCTTTGAGCTGAAAAAACTCCTTTTTGGGAAGTCATTCGTTTTATTATTTAAAAATAATTTTCAGCGCCATAATGTGTTCCACTGTTGACGTAGTAAATTGCACAGACCCTCAGAAATAATGTCATCGGCGTTCGGAGACACAGCAGGAAGCACTTCATTGTTTTTAAGCCCAGTATTTTTTTTTTTTTTTTTTGCCATTTTAGCTTTTTCTCCGTCTTTTTTCCCCCTCTCGCCACGGGGTTGCCTGCTTAGGAATGTAGCCATGACGGCGCATCACCAACGTTAATTTATATCTCCTAACGTGGTTTAACGTTCAGTCGAAAGTGATTCTTGATAAAAGCTTTAAAAATTTAAGAATTTGATTTTGGAACCAAAGAGATGGGTGAGAGAATGCAACGATTATTAAAATTTTAGGACGAAATAAGTGTTGTATTCGTGTAAAAGAAACAAAATATTTCTTGTTGGAGCTGAAACCATGTCTTGGTGAAGTCGGAAAAGACATTCAACGAAAAGTTTCATGAGCGTTTAACCAAAAATTGAGGGCGTTAAAAGATTAGACTGAAAATTAGCTTCTTAGGATTGTTGATAAAGAGGAGAAAATATAATGTTGGATTTGAAATATTTAACGCTTTTAGGTTAAAATGCGTTTACAATATGATGAAGCCGCCGGAAAACTTCTTTTAGACTAGACTCCCTTATGATAAATAACGCGGACAAAAATCATAAGTTTTCCTTTCTACCTGCGGTAAACCAACAAATTCGATTACTTTTAATCCAAGTTTGGGAAGTAGGGAAAAGCTTTTAGCTTAATCCACATTCCGAAGGCACACTTACGTCTTTTCCCCTCATTTCATATTTGTATGAAATGGAAGAATCGAATCTTTGAAAGGTGGAGTGATATTCCCCGCTGCTCGGAAAGTATTTCGATCGACTTCCATTTGACGGCCAAATGCCAAAACGTTTTACTTCAGAATCGGCTTTGCCTCCCTTGCGTTCAGGAGAGAATGTTTTACCGTTTTTGTTCATTTCTGAATGTCGGGAAAGCATTTACATTTAGATGACGAAGGCATTTTGGAACAATCGAATGCCTTTAAGAATCGTTGAGAATGATCATTATTCCATCTGTTCTACGTTGTTTCGTTTAACAATCTTTGAATTTTATTCTTTTCTCCAAGAAAATTTTAAATGTGCCTTTTCAAAAAATAAATATTTTGAAAGCATGATTTTTTTTTTACAATTGTCCTCGAAATTCCTCAAGTTTAGCTCATAATCGGC
This sequence comes from Uloborus plumipes, assembly GCA_038373865.1. NCBI lineage: Eukaryota > Metazoa > Arthropoda > Arachnida > Araneae > Uloboridae > Uloborus > Uloborus plumipes. Next base: position 33,057 of record JAXGGA010001124.1, read on the forward strand.
TATTAACATCTCGCTCGAACAAAATTAATTTTTCTTTACTATGGAAATTTCAAGACGAATGATCTTGTGCAAGCTTAACTTATCACTCTCTCCTCTATGCTGTGGTTGGGGGAAAAAGTATTTTGAGGAACTTGTCTTTTTATTATAGAGTAGATGTCACAGTTGACAAAAATTCGTTACATCAAAAGAGGGCCAGTTAAGTTAAGACCATTTAATCAGTTTCATTGTCAAAAGCAACTATTTATTCATTTTTTAAAATTGTAGTTTCAAACTTTTTACTTCCTTTTACGTAGTAAAGGAAGTATTGTGATCGCGAAAAAAAAATCACTCAAATTTGAGTCTAAATTTTGATTTTGCTCACCCCCGAATGAAAATTCCTTAGTTTTTTTGACCTGTCAGCACGTGCATATGCACCTACCAACATATAAGCAGCCGAAAAATTTTTTTCAACCACCCCCGTGTTAATTACGACGAGTTTTCTCGTGACGTCTGTATGTACGTGTGTGCGTATGTATGTATGTGGGTCGCATAACTCAAAAACTATATGCCGTAGAAGCTTCTAGCTTGGTATGTAGGCTCTGAGGATGGTCTAGTTGTGCACCTCCCCTTGTGGTTGCATTTGATTGTTCCCAAGGGGGTGTTTTACCCCTTTTTTGGGGTAAATCAGTGTTAATTTCAATGCAGACTCAAGTGATATGAATTGGCGCGACCACTTGGCGATATGTCGCCAAGCTTTTGGTCGCCAAGTGTTTGACGCCAACTTGGCGACATATCGCCAAGTTGGCGACAAATTTGGCGATTTTTTTTTTTTTTTTTGAATTTGGGTTCAACTTGGCGTTATTGGCGATATTTTGCGAAAAATTCACTGAATGATAATAAAATCAGCAATATTTAGAAAATTAACCATTGTAAAATATTTTTTGCATTGTTTCGTGGCAGATTAGGGGAGTAAATATTTGAATTGTTACCTTGCTCACTCCAAGCACTTTTTTTAACACTTAAGGCAACTACTAAGAAATTTACACGTAAAAGGAAGTAGTGTGGAGTCCATACCAGATTTTTTACATTAAATTTGCTTTATGTTTATAACAATGAACCAACTATTTTAGAGGATCTTCTCTCCCAACTGCAGCACTGCTGTCGTCTGTAAAGATGGAAACTGTCTGACAACTTTTCAAGCTTTCGCTGCACCCTACATTGCTAGTTCATGGCAAACATTTCATATAATCATGTGCAAATCTAATTCATCTTTCTCAAGTCTTTCATGGCCTAAGTTTAAAAAAAAACACAATTTGAAAACATTTTGATCACTTTTTATTATACTATGTATTGCGTAATCGATGTCAAATTGTAGCATTTTTTGTCGTTCACGATGTTTACTATTCAGGGGTCAATCCAGGATATTTGACCAAGGTCCTGTTTTTGGAATTTTGTGAAAAATAGTTTGGAATTTTGTGAAAACTAATTCGTAATTTTGTGAAAAACAGTTACGGCAAGAAATATTCCCGATCGTTCTTTAAACTCTGATTTCTGTGAAGAGTCCGTTTTCGAGTGTGGGATTTTTGTGAAAGGTCCATTTTTGAGTGACTGAATTTTGTGAAGGATCCCTTTTTGAGTTTTTGAATTTTGTGGAGGGTCCTTTAACTGACCTAATTTCTCTCTAGATTGACCCCTGCTACTACGAATTTCCTGACATGAATGATCTTAATAATGTAATAATAAAAATAGAAAATAAATTATGTTCTTGATGATATTTGGGCTGAGGCGTATAGTGTCCAACAGTGAGACAGCCAGAATTCTTTTTTTAGGGTGGAAGGGGGCTATGTTTCAGTGGCTATATAGTTATAGTCCGTTTCAATCGTCAATTGACCTATGAAAGGGCCCAAAATCAAACATTCAGTTCTTTTTGATTAAATTTTTGAACTTTTACAGCATTTTATTTCCAAAACGGTTTTGTATATTTTCAAATAAGTAAACAAAATCTGCATTTGAACAAAAACTCAGTACTGAATTTCATCAGAATCTGAGATGGTGAGGTCAAATCAATGTGCTGATTTGAAACGAATGACCTAGTGTTCTTTCATGCCAGATGCAGTGAGGGGGAGGGGGGTATTAGGGTTATACCATCAGAACTATTAGTATTTGCTGAATTGCAATGCTAGTTTACTCCTCCCTTGTAGAAAATTTTGTCGGCTTAAATGTTGCATGCAGTAGCTTTTTTTTAACGTGTGCCGTCAGTCATTTTTTTTTTAACTTATTTTAAAATGTTTAAGAAATTTTCCGTATATGCCATCTGTTTACTTCCAGTGGAAGCAGAATGACGTGCTTCCAAAGCCGAGACATCAATGTTTTCTAGGGTGAGTAAAGATGGAAGAACGATAAACTTGGGAAAAAAAAGAGGGGAAGGAGCCAGGGGAGGGAACTCGAGCGCCGCAATAATGTTTTGATCTTGTTCCCATCCTTCGGTAATGTGAAAGCATTTCATGTCATGCCCGCATCTTCAAACCCCTAGGAAGCATCGGCATCCAATGTTTCCGGGAGTTATGGTAGGGGAGAAATGTTAGACATAAGCATTTACATTTAGATGGCCAGGGTATTGAGCAACTAAAAGCTGTTTTCCTTTCAGAAATTTCCTGCTATGAGCAGTTTTCTTATGTGACTGGGCGTTGCATTTTTCTTGTGATGGGAAAATTCGGTACATTATCTCGATTTTCGTGGAAGATTGTCAACTGTAAGTGTTATTTTGTAACAGCCGTTCGTTTTTTTTTCGGGGGGGGGGGGATGCGGAGAAATTGTTTTGTCCTGTTGGATGGTCTAAAGTTTAAAGCCTTTTTTCTTCATTTTTCATGCCTTCAAAGACCATCTATAGCATCAACTTTTCGCAATTTTACATCATAGTCCTTTTAGAAAAACTTAATTTTAGATTTTGATTGTAAGTAAAAATGTTTAAACTTGGATTACTTCTTGAGAAAAATCAACCCCAATTAACTAGCTCGATTGCACCACCCCCTTCAATACATTGGCTTCAAACCAATCATATAACTTTTCCCCAACTAGGTTTACCTGCATATCAAGTTTTATTTGAGTCTTTGTTTTACTTTACAAGGAAAAAAAAAAAAAACTCACTAACAACGGGGAAAAAAAAAAAAAAAAAAAAAACGGGCAGTTTCTCCCAGGGCTTAAAGTTGCTCCAGCCTCTGAGTTCTACATATCGGCCAAATTTTGTCTGAGTCCCTGCATTACTTCTTGAGATACAGCAGTTACGCATTAACGAAGAAAACGTTCAATGGTTCCCTTTAGAGCTGATACCAAAAAGTGATGAGTGCCAATTTACATGGGTTTAAATCTATATTGCGAATTTTGTTTGATTTAATCCAAGATCTATAGTGACCCCAAAATATGGTGTCACACTGCAGACACACAGATATGAATGTATTCAGTCACACATGAATGTATTCAGTTCGTAAATCCTTCGAAATTCGAAAATTTTCACGCATCCAAAACTTTCTTCCATATTGTATAGAAGAAAATTAAAAACTTATTTGAACAAATTTATGTGCATTGCAATAAGTAATATTCCAGTCTAGATAACTTTGTTCAAGTTCATTAAGCTCCTTAGTCATAGATAAATTTATCTGGCTGTTGAATGCCATTTTAAAAAACTTCCATTAAAGGTTTAAATTGGATCGATTCCCATTGCATTTTAAACGAACGTGAAATAGTTTCGATTGATGTGCCGCTTTCTAACTTTTTGTGTTTGCTGCAAAGCATATCCTCCAAAGTCAGCCTCTGAATATGCATATTCTGCTAGTGGGCGTTTATATTTTATGCGTGCAGATTTCCTAGACGCCCACATGACGAAAGGACATTAAAAGTTGCGCTCACTTTCTTCGTCTAAATCTTTATCGGGCCCGAAATCTGTTGGGGGTTGAAGATTCTCCTTCACTTGGTGATTTGCGGTAACTGTTTGAAGAATTTTTTTTGGAGTTCATTTCGTATTGCATTCTCTTTCTTTCCGAAATCACGCATTTTGGTGACTTTTTGAGTTGTAAAGTGTGCCAATTTGGAATTCTTTAAGTGGCGAAGGAGTCAGAGTTTTCAAATATATTAAATACAGTTTTTAAATGACAGTTCTTAGTGTGGTGGAAGAATGAAACGTTTGAAAATAGTTTGATAAATACAGGTGGGCAAGCATTTATTGACTGGTCACTTCCATAACAAGTACAATTCAATTTTATGTAGTTGAACTCTTGTTTAGAAAATTGGTATTTCATATTATGATACATAGTGATTTCTTAATTCGAATATATTACAATTAAATTTATGCACTATAGAGATTGCATTCAGATCAACTTAGATACATTACAGATTATACTTAGATCTGGTAACTTTTTGGTTTACTAAAGATGCAAGATTACTTATGTTTCTTTACTTACCGACCCTAATTGTTTCCGCAACGCTATTGCGTTGTGTACCCCTAAAGTAAATGCTCAATTAATATTTTACGAATCGGTTTTCGATATAGAACAAATGTGAAGTACTCGAATTCCTTTTTTTTTTTTTTTTTCAAGAGGGACTGTATAGGTACACACTTACTAAAAATTGATCCGTAAGTAAATCAATATAAAAAAAATTTCTACGGGGGAAGCGGTGGAAATCGGCCACACGGATATCAACTAGAGAAGCTTAATTCAATAGAAATCTACTGATATCTAAGTTGAACAATAATCTACGGACTCTCTTATTGATATCTCAGATAGAAAATCTACTGATATCAATTGAACACAAGATCTTACGGATCTCTAAAATTGATAATATCGCAGGTAGAAATTCATACTGATATATCTCAGATTTTGAACAAAAGCATCTCACGGGGATCTCCTATTGTGATAGCAGTAGAAATCTACTGATATCAATTGAACAAGATCTACGGATCTCTATTGATATCATAGAAATCTACTGATATCAATTGAACAAGATCTACGGATCTCTATTGATATCAGTAGAAATCTACTGATATCAATTGAACAAGATCTACGGATCTCTATTGATATCCATAGATTCTACGGTTTTGTTCTATTGATATCACTAGAAGATTCTACAGATCTTTATTGATATCCATAGATCCTACAGATCCATAGATGGATCTTGTATTGATCTCTACTGATATCAATAGGTCTCTACTGATTTAACAGTACTGATATCTGTAATCCATTTCCCCATATAATTAATTTTTATTGATCTCTACAGTTCATTTTTACTACGGGAGAATTACTTGAACAAGGTGGTTATGTCATTGCACAAGTGGTGTGCAAAATATCCAGCAAACCAAAACTGATATATAATAATTAGTATTAATTAGCCATCACAGCATAAAAATTTATTACATATCAGGGCATAACACTGCATTAAGATTTCAAATTTTTAATGAATATGCATCGAGACTCACTATGCTTGGAGATGTATGGAAAAGCCCCCAAAATGAAGATTCTTAGATTAAAGACAATTACTTAGCAACTTAATTGAAACTTCAAATGCTCCATATTTTACAATACACGCAATGTTACTAATTAATAGCCACAAGAAGAGTCCGCCACATTTTTTTGCCTAACACAGCAAACTAAGGTCAGATACCCAGGGGCAAAGGAATCAAATCAATACTATTTAATATCATCCTAATTGGTCAGATGACACATTATCGCTGTCAATACATTTAGAAACGCACACCCCCCCCCCCCTCTTCCTGCCTCGATCTATCTAAAGTTCTGTAGTCCAATTAACACTCTTATCAAAGTTCAAAGCTCTTGCCCATATTTTGTCATTGCATATTTAGTTTAAATCAAAGTAGTTAATTCAAATCGTTGCTTTAATGGATTTCCGGAAATGTAGTAATTAGATTTAATACTCAACTACCCTCATGCCAACATTAAAAGAAAATAATGTACCTCTGAATGATATAATATTTATAACAGCCCCACTTTAATTGCCATAGATCCATCAGCTTATTACCGGTATGAACCTGGATCTAGCTGCTAGGCTCTCTAAGTACCTAGTACTAGGTTGAGTACTGCCATAAATATTTTATTCCTCGCGAGTATGCCTAAACCATAAAAATCTACCCCATTTTGGAATAAAATTAGGGCAACCACTTAGCCATATCTAATGCTATATATGTATAATAATGTTTTATATTTAATTGCTTTTTAATTAGCTTGTCCACCTTGTAACAGAAAGTATTTTTTATGAAAGGAGCGCGACCTCGCTACTGTCTAGTCTGCGATTAATGGTACTTGCTTCGAATAACTCCTCTAAGCACGCGAAACTTCTATAGCAGCGGCTTTGCCTCCAATACTCCATTTTCTCTGCTTCGCCACAGTGATATTATGTAGCCATGCATTTTTTAATCACAAACCATGAACGGGAACTCGAAGAGGCCAAATGGTGTTGTGATGGCAGTTTTAGGAATATCCTCTGGGCTGATTTGGAATCTGCGTAAAAGCTTTAACTAGGTCTATAACAGAGAAAACTTTGCACCCATTGTAATTTCCATATCCGAAATAATCAATGAATCATTGCCTGACAGGGATCAGCGCGGTCCAGCGTATTGTACGGTAGTTCAAGGCGCAAGGTAAGCCCCCGCCAAGGGCAGCCACCCATTAGATTTTTTAGGAGCTAGGTATTGCTCCAATGGCGCAAGCCCATGGGGAATTACGGAAACGCCGGGCCAGTTCCTTCTTTGGATCCATGGTTTCGAACTCGTCATTTTTGCAACTTTTTAGTCTATCAGGAGCCAAACCGCCTTTCTATACAGATCCTTGAATTTTCACCCAATGGCCTGTGGACAGACAAAGAGGAGACCTCGGTTGGACCAGGTGTGGTGCGTTAATATTAATAATAAAAGCTTTGTTCGGAAGTGACGGACTTCTCGAAAAGGTGTTGTACCAGTACAGGTGCGTTTGAGGTCCCGGGAAATTCATCCAATATTTCTGTAAATGGCCTGAGGACAGGGGCACGGTGCTTTTATTTGCTTTCATAAGTTTGTACGAAGTTGCCTTTGGTCAGTTCATCGTGTTGCGCCTCAGGTACATGTAACCCGTGAGCTCCATCCACTAATCTCTTATGTATGCGGCAGTCAGTGCATAACAGCGTTGATGAAAATGGAGATAAAAGTTCACCGCATCCAATAATTGGGAACAGAAACGTCTGCACACCACATGAAGCGCGCACTAATAGAGCGAAACAATTTTCTCTGCTCAAAGCCCAATGACTCCAGCGCGACCAAAGAATTGATTGAGAATCCGTCATAAGTTCTTTATTGCATTGAATTGTCGGCCTGCGTTTGAAGTGCTCAAAAATTAGCATTATAGGTCGCCCGTTTCCATATACTTTTCGCATTGCTCGGATTGTACATCAGCATAGATCAGATAGACTCGAGATCGCCGCTTGGTATCACGTCAGTCAATAATGGACACGTACTTATACTATAGCATGAACGGTCCCCGCCTGTCACAACGTAAGCCGAATCCTTCCACCTCAAGGTTAGGCAGCCTATCAGTCGCCGCTAATAGCCCCCCCCCCCCCCCATAGTAATACTCGTTTTTTCCGACCTACGCTGCATGGGGACTTTGACATCGATGTGTCTTGAACCAAATTTTTGAATGATAGAGGCAAAAAAGGAGAAGTTACTCGATACTAAAATGCAGAGGCCTTTGATTTTCGAGGGCCCCTGGAAAACCTGAAAAACTGCAACTGAAACCTGAATCGCGCGCGGGCTCACATTATTACGTTTCTCGGTGCTTGGCCAAGCTTCGACGTCCTGTTTTGCGTTTGGCGAGAGATTTTACTAAGTCAGGAAGTATTCGACCTTCAGTATGTAGATTGGAAACCCCTTCTTTATTGCTGCAATTAATGTCTGAAAGTGCACGACATTCTCACTCCATCTATGCGGACTGGGTTATATTTGGTCGGATTGCTGAGGCAATGGCGCGCGTTGAACACTCTTCCGTGAGGTGCACGTGGACTTCCAGAATGCGATCCTTCTGCCACTTTGGCCATTTCTTCACAGCCGAAAGTGATGCCTATGCCTGCCCTCCTGCAGAATTATAATAGCCTGTACGTGTCCAGGCTAAACGCATGTAGCCATTAGAGACGGTGCTGAAGCAAGGGTTCCGTCAATACACCGAAACCGCAGGCAGAGACTTTTGAATGTCGGAGATGGGAAGCAAGGAAATGCGCACGCAGGTTTTCTTCGGTTCGCCAAGGATTCTTCATTGATCGAAGAACTTTGCCAGAATGCGATCGCTCTCGAGCGGCACGGCCGAGAGCTTAGGATAACTACTTCTCTTAATATTGTTTCACATACGTGGGCTTGTTTAGGCGGTGACATTAATAATGTCCTGCAACTTCCGGCCGCCCATCATCTTGCGTTCCAAGCTAGGCCCCGAACACAATTATCGGTGAAATTTTTATTTTAACGTAATGTCCTGGAGTTGAGAGCCCAGGTCTTAGTGATCTGCAAACTGCGGTTCAGGCCTAGCGAGAACAGCAGTACATCTTTAACGTCTGGTTTTTCCGGAACACTTGAAGGGCTCGGTAGATCTTGGGCACGGGTCAACTCTCTCAAAACCAGACTGATCTTTGCTAACATATACTTGGCCGCACCATTTGAGCAGTCCTCATCGTACGCCAGTGGCATTGTCGTATTGTTTCTCTGCTCCTTGTCATATGCTGCATTGTGGCTTGATGCTTTCTTTTATAAGGCAGAGCAATTCCTGCTTCGCAACTGCAAACTCGAAATCAGTCTTATTTTGTTTTTTTTTTCATAACCATCTATGCTCCGCACATTGCTATAGATATCACGTTCCCGTCGGGTTCCAACAATTTGGAGGTGTTAATATTATAAATCTTTTATTTAACGTAGATTACAAACTGTATTTAAAAACTCTTGTCATTTGTACAAACATCTTCAAACTTTATTTTATCGAACTGTTCGCTCGCTTTTTCGCTCCATGAGCCTCGTCGCGCTAAGCCTACCGTCATCTCAGATCCATTATTTATCAAATCAATATCTTCGACCTTATAAATCTTTTGGCACTCCGGCACACACACTAACAAAGATTTGTCCGCAGAGATGCGAGCGATTTTTTAAAAGATGAATGGATGCGTCATCTGCGTAAAATTAATAGATAACTGTTACTTCTTTGTTTTTGAACCAGAATTCCTTTTTTCCGCTTTCCCTTTCAGTATCCTTCTCGCACAGATCCTTGAATCCACGTGCTTAATCACAACAACACACTGTGCGTCAGGTGATGAACTCGGTGCACAATCGCGGGAATAAGTTACTTACCTAGTTTGCATCCGTGGTTTAAGTCGATGGGCTGTCAAAGTAAGCGCTTATATATATGTTTAGTTATTGTTATCAGATCACCCATTTTCAAACTTTAAAAAATACTTTTTCACAGCAAAAATATACATTTTTAAAATTATTTAAAGCTTTTAAAGAGCAAAAAAAATAAAAACTTGCAACCGCTTAACATGCGGAAATTCACTGTTTACTATCCGAAAGTATTTATATCATTCAAAAGGGTTGCATATCATTTTTTTGTGTGCCGTTGAACCTTTTTGACAACCCTTTGTATATTTTGTCTAGTTTTATAACACCTAATGGAAACTAATATTTATTTTTCATATCATATGCCATCAGTGATTAAAGTGCGAAAAATATTTCTTCTGTGGGTTCCTTACTTTTTTTAATAGAAATTTTAGTAGAATAACTACTTGGTGTTATTCATCATGTTACAATGATTTATACTATCCAATTATACTAGGTTGAATTTTAGAAAAGCAATTTTATTGAAAAAAACCCAACATGAGCACTAACATCAATATTTATACTTTTCATTAATATTATATTTGATCTTGAGCTCAGACAACTTTTTTGAAAACGTGTTGTTTTGCTCAAATGACGTCTATTTAAAAAAAGAGAAAAAAGGAAAATGTTCTGATATTAAAACAAAAAAATGAATATGAATTGTGAGTTTTACTGTTTTGTTTCTTTATATATTTTATTACCTCACAATATCAATCAGTTTTCTCCAACTTGCACATTTAAAGTTAGTGTACTGAATGTAAAAATATAAATTGTTGTACTACATCATTAAATGACGTTACAAAATCTCCCTTCTCCAAAATACGTCCAGAATATTAGCCAAGACAAGGCCCAATCTGTTTCTATATGTCGCTCACGTTACAATCGTTTTCCTGATTTTCATGCACTCCAGATGAAATCGTGCGAACAAAATACAGTCGACGCCTCGATATAACAACCGTCTCCGTCTCTACAGAAAACGGTACTTTATAAACAGAATGGTTCGCTATAAAGAGGTAGAACATAGAGTTTACTGTGGGATGATACAGTTGGGGGTTTGACTCACCAGTCGTTTATATGTAGGATGGTCTTTATAACGCAAGGTCGATGTGTAACAGCGCGTCGACTGTAGTTCCACAATATTTTCGATAAACTGTCTTTTAATGGAGAATTAGGGCACGTGGTGGCCCGATCGTAAGGTAAGGCATCGGACTCGTGTCTGAAAGGACCCGGGTTTGATCCCAGCCGATCAAACGATCCACCGTCTTGATTAATGATGACTGGGAGGCGTTAAAAATGTCTGTGGTCACAAAAGTCCTCCAAGTGAAACAGGTTACCTCCTGGGGTGTGCTAGGGCCTATGGTTTGCTCGACCTAGGTTCTGGTTCAAAATTAAGAACAGAGCGCTCTATCAGGGCCCTATCCCGGTTAAACCACTAAGCTGGTAGGTACGGGAGGACCCTGGAGGGTGAAATGATAATGAAATGAAATGGAGAATTATATTTTGGAAGAACTTCATGGAATTTTACAGTTCTTTAGCTAAGATTGTGTTGTATTTCAGCAGAATAATAAAATTGCCCTCAATTGTCGGAAACAAAACTTAGTTTAAAACTCATTTTGAGACTCCTGCCCTCGGACTACTTTTGAAATAAAGTGGTTGAACCATAGCGGTCTGTGATGATTTGATAATAAACAGTTATTGATTGTTTTTTCACACTTTAAAGGAAGAAAAAAATGACATGGGCATAATCCATTGAATCTTGTAATTATCATAGATGATTTTAAAAAGGTCGAAATTACTATCAGTTAATTTCAGTCAAAATCCATATTTTAAAAATTATTATATTATCTTTATTTATATAGTTTAAACTCTTTTGCATTTTTTAAATTATCATTTAATAACCTTCATATAGCTCATCTAATTATACCGAGTCAGACTTACTAAGTTTAAATACTCAATGATTTCCTTTCTACAGATATCAAATTGGAATTGAGTTATCACTACCTATCGGAGTTTCTATTTATGTCAATTAAAGATTTATGAATATCCTTTGTGTACCAGTATTCCTATTGATCGGATTTCTATTGATGTCTGTAAAGCTTTAAGTGATATCCATTGGGATGCTTTCCTACTGACCAAAATTTATATTGATGTCTATAGGCCTTTATGATATCCATTGAGGATTATGATCACTAGGCTACAGACATCAATAGCTTCTATTGATATCCAATAGAGACATCCGTAAGAGAATCTATTGATATCCATTGAGGATATTATCAATAGGCTACAGATATCAATAGCTCTATTGAATCAATAGAGACATCCGTAGAAATATCTATTGATTAATCCATAGGAGCGATATGATCAATAGGCTACAGATATCAATAGCTCTACTTGATATCACAATAGAGACATCCGGTAGAAATTCTCAATTGATATCTCAATTGAGGTATAACGATCAATAGCGCTACAGGATTAATAAACGCGCAATAGCTCTCCACTCTATTTGATATTCAATTGAGAACAATCCGTAAGGAAATCTATTGAATATTTCCCATTGAGGAAATATTATCAATAGTACTACAGATATCAATCTCAAATCAGCTCTATTTTATATTCAATAGACGGACATCCCGATAGATAATCTAGTTCATATCCATATGAACTGAACTCTGATAATTCAATAGTCTTTGTCTCAGTCTGGCATTTGATGGGTATGAGATCCCCCCCCCCCTAAATCTTTTTAGTTAGGAGAGAGAGTGGGGTGGGTGTGACATACTCTCGCCTCAGATAGATCTAAGATCTAGATAGAGAGTATAGTGTTCACGCTCGGCTCCCCCACCCCCCCCAGAACTCAGACTCGAGTAACTGGCTCCATCAGAAAACTCTATAATTTTATCAGAGACTCACGAGAAAAGACCTCACCTAAAGGCCCACAGGACATCAATCCTCTTTTATATTGTACGCGGGTGTTTAATTTAACATGCAGCGGAGAGGATAAGGAAAAGAAAAAAAATTGAAGCCAAGAAACACAGATGTAAGGGCGCTTTATCCACTGACGACATTATCGGAACAGTCCAGACGAACGTTTCAAAACAGCCGCGGAGTCTCGGTAAACACTTGCATTCTGATAAAGCTCGGTGTCGTTATCGTCTAATTAAAGCACTTGCTTTTTTTCCCACCCGCAAACCGATATCGTTTCCACACGGATTCTTGGGGCGGTCTCAATGTTCCCTTCTCCACCATTTCACACGCTTCACGAAACACAACTAGCACTTGTTGTTCGCGCACGTCGCATACGATTTATTTTAACTATTAGAGCATCTGCTCACATATTAAACGCAGATTCAATAGAGCTACTAAATTTCACAAAAGAATATAAGTAACTAATTTTAAAATTGACAAGGGATATTTAACGGCAGAAGTTAGTCTCTAAACCCTAAAGTGGATTAATGAGAGAGGGGTCATTTTCATATGGTTAAAAAATCGCATCACACTTGTTTAGGAGCGCCGTCACTAGATTTGTATGAAAATTTGGTTACTTATGAAGAGATAGATTTTTTTAACCCTCAGTTAAGAGTTGAACACAGAAACTGACCATAGAAAAAAAAAAAATCTCTCTCTCTCTCTACGCGCACTCCTCTCACTCTCGCGAAAATTTATTAATTATTAAATTATTCAAATTTAGTCATTAAAAAATAAACAATGCCACTAATTTGAACCAGTTAATGCTCATTTTTCAGTAAACCATAAAAGATTACAAGCTTGAATTTGGTCTTGTTTTAAAGCTCTCTTTATAAATGTGCTGTAATTTGATGTGCAACTTGATGATGTTAAAAAATAGTTTAATTTATAAATTTAATTAAATTTAATTTTTTATTTAAAATTTAAATAGATGTCTCGCCCCACTCACTGCCGCACGTATGTTGTTCACTCTCCCCAACCTACAACACACACTACACACACAACCACACGCAGTGTTGTCACCAACCACACAAATTCCAAGCCAGAGTGTGTAGCAATAAAGATATGTTTAAAACCTTGATTAATATTACCTTGAAAACATTATTGCAACTAGAACTTAATTTCGAACAAAATAAGAAGGAATAAATGTTAGAGGGTCCTAAATTCTTCAGAACACGTTTTCGTAAGTAAATAGGATTTGCAATAAATTACAGGAACCGAAATCCAGTGAGCCTATGTAAATTAATTTATTAAATCCTGTAAGAATTTTCCGGTTTCTATTAATTTTTTAAAAAAATATATTTTTACGAGTCTTTATTTAATATTTTAGTTAAAAAAGGGTGTTTGTCTTTAAAAGACGTAGAACTTATAGAACGTTGAAATAAAACACAGCAGTTGTTAATGTCTAACAAATTGGCTTTATTTGAAAGATTTTTTATAGTATTAATGCTTTAATGTCGATTCGGATTTGCGGAAACTGTGTTGTATATGCCATAGCATGGAAGTCCAATTTTCACTCCTCGCAATAAATCAGGCTTTTTGATGATCCGGGGTAGTTCTTAATCAGAAAATACAAATGTCCATTTTGTAAAAAAAAAAAATTCAAGGCAAAGTTTTCAATTAAATAACTTATAAGGCACGTTATCGTATGAAATCTGTTTTCCTAGAAAACAAAAGTTTAATTTAAAAATTCAAAGTAGCCACATGTCAGAAATCAGATTGATGAGTTAATGCCATAAATTATTATGCGTCAAATAACGACAATGTCTTTAAAAAAAAAAATCTGAATTGTATTTCAACTTAAACTCCTCAGCCGCTTTAAAACAGTTGAATATAATTTAATTTAAAATAAACACACTGGTTATTCAAGCATCTAAAATATAAGTAAAACTTTTTCTATGAATCCCCCCCCCCCTCCCCGCGCAAGCAAAAGCATGGATATTCTGGATGCTACCTTAAAGTTGACTTCTCTAATCATTATCCGTGACAGAAAATTATTCCTACAATTGTTACGTATAAACCCACCTCAATTTTGAAGTAGGAAAAAAAAATCACCCATTACTAATTGGCGCACCCAATGCTCCAGATTCTACGACCCACCTAACAATATCACAACCCAGCAAAACCAAAGAGGTCCCCACAATTCCAATATTGTAGTACAATGCATTATTAATGCTCCTTTCCCAACAATTAGAAGAACTTCCAGTGTTCTAACAACCTCGAACAAGGGGGAAATCTTCGTGGGATCGAACTCGAGCCGGGGGAAGCTCCGAATTCCACCTCAGCCGCGCCTTCAAAGGAACAATCCATTGCCTAATAATTCGCCTAATTGCTAGATTTAGACCCGAAATCAATTACCGGGTTGAGCACGGTCGCGTTTGTCCTGCTGACGTAAATCACACGTGATTTATATCTATATTGAGTATCTGTGAAAGGCCACTCCCTGATGGACAACAGCGTTTCCTCTGCCAAAAGATGGATGTTGGACAAGCGAGGCCCTGAAGCTGATGGAGCTTTACCTTGTAGGCGATCGCTGTTCCTTTTAGACACATCAGCCTAATCGGTAATTGACGTCTTTTGATTTTGTCTTGATGGCAGCTTTTGAAAAAGGCATCGGAAAGACTCTTCTTAGCTTTAAGACCCACCACGGACTGATTTAATCGGGTGATCAAATGTGGTGACAGATTCATTTGTTTCAATAACCCGATTCAGAAAGGCAAGAGAGATTTATAGAGACATGTGACAGAATCTTTTTTTTTTTTTACTTACATTTCTATGCTTACAGACACAAAAGTACAGACTTGAACAAACAACACACAAGTCTTCATTCATAAGCAGTAAAAATCTCTTGCGAAGGTTTTCCTCTTCGTGACATGTTGTTGATTGAAGAAAAACAAAACATGTTGATATATTATCAATTCATAAAGGGTGAAGTTTCCTCCGTGATTTTTTTATTTATGTATTTATGTTAGTTTCAGCGTAGTTTCATCCATTTTGGTTGATTTTTATTACAGGCAGAAAATGTACAGGCTCACATTTTACTACCATGAGGTATGAAAACCTCAAAAAAAAAAAAAAAATTAAATAAATAAATAAATAAAATAATAATAATAATAAAAAAATAAAAAATAAAGTATGAAATTTAGGCGCGAAATGTTTATACTCTTTGGCACGACACAACGCAGCTTTTACATCGAGTCAACTACCGTTACCAAATTCTTACTTAGAATAGCTATTGCCAAAACTTTTTTCAACGAAATGTGCACTCATAGTGTATCATTATATAAGATTTTTCTAAGAAACCCTCTGCTGTCTCTGTTCGAATGCAATTTATTTATTTATAAACAGTTTGGAAAAAAAAAGATAAATAATTATGATAAAACCAAAATATCCATAATAGTACATAAATATCTATAATAGAACCTAAAAGTTTACTGTACTCTCTTGTTCACTGGTTTCAAAAAAATATTATTCTAGTACATAGCTGTTTTGAGTTATTGCATATTATACGTTAAATCTATTACCTGCGAAATCATAGCTTAATTAATGTCTGTAAATGAGCTTTATATCCTTTCGCACGGTATGTAAATGGAGAATTTTTGCAAGGATTTAGTTTAAACACTGTTTAAAAACTGCAGAGCTTCTAGAAAACTGGGATTAAGCAAATATTTTACTAATGATACTACTTCTTTTTAAGTTGCATTGAGACAGTATTAATTAGGACGAAGCTACAATGTTACTAAGAAAAACACAACTGAACTGATAAATTTCATGGACATGCAGTTTCTTAAAGATTTTCTTGTAGTGTTCTAGTAGCGATCTAGTAGTCATATTTTAGCGTAGTGCATGAAGTAAAACAACGAAAGTACACAAAGTCCACCCTTGTATTTCTTTTTAACATTAGAGGCTTCTCGAGAGATAGACGTAAACTACAACTATCATAGTTCTTTCCATGTTTTCGTGTTTGTCCCAAAAGCTTGAAATTTGTGCAATACAGAAAAACTGCGCATAATTCGGTAGCTTTTGATGCTTCTATTCCACCCTTCATCTTACAAAGTCAACTCCAAAAGAAAAATAGCGGCAAATAATCTTGCCTGTTTAATTAATCATAATCATCGCAACTAAAATATCATGTCCAGCATAAAATGTCGCTTGGCAGCTTCCCCGAGGGGGGATGGACTAGAGGCACGCGCGGGGCTGATTGGAATTATTGCATATTCTAAGTAAAATCTATTACCGGCGGAATACCTGGTTTAATATCTCAAGATGAGCTTTACAATCTTTTGCATGACAACTAAAAGAAGATATTTTCGCATTTATTCAGTTTATAATAAATACATCAAGTACAACAAAAGGAAATTACACCAAGTCTACGCTGATTTTAATCAATCTATTTTTTTTCACACTAGTGACTTTTCGAGATATAGATAATAAACTGCAACTATCGTAGTTCTTTCTTTAGTTTTATGTTTGTTTCAGAAGCTTCAGATCTGTGCATTTGAGAAAAAATACATATAATTCGGTAGCTTTTGATACTTCTATTCCACCCTTATCTTGCAAAGTCAACTCCAAAGAAAAATGGCGGCAGATAATCTCGCCTGTTTAATTAATCATAATCATCACAACTAAAATATCATGTCCAGCATAAAATGTCGCTTGGCAGCTTCCCCGAGGGGGGATGGACCAGAGAGGCACGCGCGTGGCTGATTGCAAAGATTGTCACCCGCGGCCACCCAAGACAGTGTCCTCGGGCTTCCACAGACACGCGCGCATGTTTCGCGAAGCAAGTTAATCACAGGCTCCTCCTAGTAAAAACACATTAAAAAAGATGGGCAGCAAAAAAAAATATCCATAAATACTTTTCGGCAACAGTGACACTTCGGTTCAACAACACGCCGGGCTCAACAAATAAAAGCAATTAAAAAGAAAAGAGAGAAAAAAAAGGATATCTCCTGGTGTATGAAATACGTGCCTTATCGAAGCATGATTCGAATTCAGAAACATCTCTCCACAGAGCTCAGAGGTAATGGATGAAGGGTGGACCATTAAACTGGATTTGCTTTTGCCTCCCCTCTTCTATTTCTTCGGATCGGGAAGAGACCGTGTGAGTGACCTGTCACGTGACACCTGCCCCCCCCCCCCTCTTGGCAATCGAGAGGTTTAATCATGGCCAATCTATTTATGAATTAATATTCGATTGCTCTTTTTTTTTGAGATACTTTGTTTCAGGATTTGTATGCAAATCATTTCGTGGTTGCATTAAATGGTCAAGTTTTTCATAATTGGTGATGGTTCTCGATCAGATGGAAACGAAATGCTGTAAGTGGAGATAGAATTCTTATAATGCAGCAACACGTTCAGCAGCCCAGTTTCGTACACGTGTAACAAGAATTGCTAAGTACATTATTAAATTTTGCTTAAAATTTATGAATTTATTTATTTATTTTTATTTTTATTTTATTTTTTTAAAATAAAACAAAACGAAACTAAAACAAAGTAAATAGAAGAAACAAATATATATACTCCAAGTCATACTGGTTTTTTTTTTCTTGAAATAACGTAATATTTCAACACAAAATGTTAGTAAGGAAGCTGTTATGATGTTACAAACTGGCTACAACTTGGTAATTTCTAGCAAAATTGATCTCCAAAAAGGGTTGTAAGATTTATCTCCAAAAATGATGTTAAGATTGCGATACTGTCGACAGTTGAAAGGTTCCTACAGAACTCAAGTTTTAAACCATTGTTCATTTTCCTGTCGTCAATCAGTATTTTTTTTTTCTTTTTTGCAATCATATTCTCACTGTAAGGTAGTTTTATACTGTACTTTTGTTCTCTCTGACATTTTCCTTCTTATTGTTCACATGCCAAACTAAGCACCAAAATTTGTTATGCCATCATTATCTCTGTATTCCATTATTAACTCTCACATTTCAGGGGTGAATACAAGGGAGGGGTGATGGGGGCGATCGCCCTCCCTTGGGCACTCTCAATTGGTATTTTTTCACTATTGAAGTTCTAAAATTGCAATTCTGTACAAGTTTTAGTGAAGTTCGATGAAGAAGATTTGCGGCTCTCCCCAGAAATGTTTCGGGATTGAAATCCAAATCCTTTGTGAACAATATTTGCAAACCAGTATGCATAGTAAAAAGTAAGTAGGAAAAATCAATCGCCCCTCCCTTGAGAAAGTTCTGGATCCGTCCTTGTCACATTTATAGGTTTATGCTGAATTTATTTCTTCTTCTGAGGTGAAATATGAATTTATTTTAGTTTTGATTTAATAAGATACTTTTACTATAGTTATACTACTACTAAATGTCAATATTATTACAGCTAAGGGTAAATTCTAAATTTAATCAAATGAAATACCTCAGTCTTTTATGTTTTAACGGGTGACTACAAGTAGCAGTTTTCTAGATATTTTCATTTTTACTGAACTTCTCTGTAGGGGATATTCTGCTTGAAAATTACATGTTTCGCGCAATTCATGATGTACAACATTGTGGTCATAATTTCAATTGAGTGTTGAAATTTTAAAATCATTTTACTTTTAAAAGCAGAGAATTAAGAATAGCTGCAAAAGCGAATACATACAACTGCACGCACCTATTATTACCAATCTACTGCATTAAATATTCTTATAGTTAAGGAGTTCCTTAATTAAATTTTTTTACTTATTTTTATTTAGGTTTTTTTAGTATTTCACTGCAATTTCAATTTTAATAAGTTGAATGTTAGAAAATTATGGACCAAAATATTTCTGAACCAAGCTCGGGGTAATCGCCGATTATGAAATCTATTATATTTTTTGTAATTGCAATCATAATCATAATTTAGAAATCATTTAGTCGTATATTAACATTATAAAAATATCATTTTCAAATCCGAGTTAAGACTTCAATCCCAATAGTGGTATGAAATCAGGAGTGCCTAGACGAAATCCGGCCGGCTAGTAACTATTTAGAAGTCATACACTCCGTAATTTTGAACGAGGCTCTTTTCCAGATTATTTGACGGACCCCTTCCAAAAATTTGATTAATTCAGAAATAGGTTGCATAAAAATTAGCTATTGGATTATGTGTTCTTGCATAAAAATTATATTTTGCTTTAATAACATAAATATATTCTAAAATAAAAATATCAAAACGAGTTTCTAAAAAAAATTCCTCCCAGAACTAAACGAGCTACTTTCTGGTATATCAACATCGACATTCTAAAGTCTGATCAATAGTCTCTTCATTAGCTAAGACTTCCAATTATGTCAAACATAGATTTTTAGTTTAAAAAGCTGATTTCTAAAAACAAAATATGACTCTCTCATACAGTAAAATAGATAAGTAAAAAATAAACTAAAAAGTTTTATCACCTTTTGCACAATGTAGTTACTTTTTTTCATAAAAAAAATATAAATAAATAAGTAAATAAATAAAATAATAACAAAAAACGTTTGAAAAAAAGTACATTTTTAAAAAAACAAGGAAAATGTTCGACGATCTTTCTTTTGGGTGAAAATAAGGCGAATCGGATTTTTTTTACCTCGTTGCCAGCAATAAAAAATATAAAAAACTAATTTTAGACAATAACTGAATGAATAATAAAATGTAATCTTAAATAATTTTCGCCAGAAAATAAAAGTCTACGGAGCTTCTTGATTATGTTTAAAAATGCTTTCCGGATTTGCTTTTATTTGCCGTTGCCAAACATAAAATGAATTAAAACTTGAGAATAAAAATAGAAATAAATCATCTCAACAATCATTCTTTCACCAGGAAGTTGGAGTCAGATTGATTTTGGCGTAAACTAGTCGGAAACGAGAGTCGAAGGCTTAAATTCTATGAGTAGAATTATGTCACTTTTCCTCCGAGCGTGCATCGGAGTCTAAGTCGGAGTAGAAGTCTTAAAATACTTCTAAATCCATCGTTGGTAATTTTTCTATTGGCTCCTCAACCTTAGTAAAAATATTTGCTCTTTGCATCTCTTTCGTTTTGATTCTCCGATTTTTATGGATAACTTTTTCTATTTCTTGACAACGAAAATGGAGAATATATCCAGAATCTTTAATGTTTTCCTCTCTTTGGTGCCGAAAAATGGTTCACGCTCTCGTTCATGCTAAACATTTTTGAATTGATCAAAAACTGCCATTAAAACAACTAATTAACGGAAAAAAAACTTATATAAAATGTTTTTCATGAATAGCTTTTACTAACCAAGTTTGTTTGAAACAAATTAACCATTAATTTCGGGAATAATTCAATTTTAAATCTCCCCAAAACGCTAATGATATATATATATATATATATATATATATATATATATATATATATATATATATATAAAATATTTTTTTTAACTTTAAAATTGGAGAAAAAATTGTTTAAATCAAAAAGTTAAATGTGGGAATGAGGTGTCCTCGCAGATATCTAACAAGTTCAGGGCATAGTAAAGTTAAATTTACCCAAACACACTAATGTTAAATTTCTTTTGAACTGTTCAACGTTGAGTGAAAAATTATTGAAACCAAAAAGTGAAATATCGGAATGAGATGTCATCGTTGAGATCATCGTTGAGGAGAAAAAGAAAGTTTATTAGAATCAGACTATTACCTCGAAAATTATTATGGGGGTATGGCAGATAGACCGACACGCACGCATTTTTCCCAAACAAAACCCTACTTTTCGTTTTTCGATATTCAATTATTTCCGATTTTTTATTTTTTTTCAACTAAGCGATATTTTTACGATGCATTGCCACATCATCTATTCATGGTCATTTTTCATGTTTTTTTTGTCTTTGTCTTTCATTTTGGCGAAAGACTAGGCTAAAAATTAAATAAACTCAACTTTTTTGCCGAAGAAATCAGACATATACTGTCTGTTTGCGTTTTGGGCGCCTGGCAAGGTCGGACGCTTACATCTGAAAAAAGGGGAGTTAGGTTTTGGATGCGCACTACCCGATGCCTTCAGCTTCAGTTCGCGGACTACTTCCTCGTTGCTTTTCCTCCCCATTTCGAGAAAGTCCAAAGAGACTTGGCGCGTGCGCAGATGAGGCGGAGGTCGCACGAAAAAATTTTAGACAGTACGAGTGATTTCTTAGACAAAAAATAAATAAATAAAAAAATCCGTTTCTTGTTTAGAAATGAAATAGGAGCTATCTCTGGCTGGACAAAATATCTGCTTTTCAGTGGAATGTTTTTTTAGGAATCCTTTTTGTCTACAGCATCATATGTACAATTAGCAGGGAAAACAAGCAAATTAATCAACTGAACATACTACATACAAGGTGACTCTGGTAACGATGCTTGACGACCTTTGAAGACATATTTTATGCTTGGGTGAAAAGGGAAGATTTTTTTGGATTAGCGCATCACCAATCTTTAAATTTTGCTCATCTAAAATAATGTTAAGCCAATCTAAAATAATAAAGAAAATCTAAAATAATCCTTATAGGTGACGCACGCGTCATTTCTTTTTTCACCCCTAATTAAAAGTTAAGAATTGGTTATTTTTGAAATAGTTAATAAGTACAAAAAATTGCTCGTTATAAAAAAATGTCAAGAAGTAACTATGTTTGAACTTAATTATTTTAATTTTTAAGCATCGAAAGTAAACTTTTCCGCTTTTTTGAAAGCATCTGTAATAGCAGCAGCTCTTTATTATAGAATTAAAATTTGATAAATAGCTATCATTAAGTACAATCATAAGATTTAATATTTTCATTCATATCACTCAGTACTTTTTTCTTAAAACAAGTAACAAGCGTTTTGTTCTAGCTATAAATCTTTTTTTAAAAAAACTCCAAAAGGTCGTTTTGGATAATCTATCTGTATGACAAACCTAATGATAATAAATTTCATTTCAAACTAAAAAAAGAGACATGAAAGCTGGAAAGAGCAGATTAAATGTAACAAAATAAAGTCATCAATAAACTTAACTGCGATTACGTCGGAAAATCTGCATAGCAAACAGGATTTACTGAAATTAAATGTAGCGATTATAAAAGGCAAAATCAAAAGAAGTTTCGTTTTTGCCAAGCAAAGACCCTTTCGCGTCAAGCAAACCGCCTCGGCCAATTATTCCTAATTCAAACGTCGTCTTTCATAGAAAAAAACAGCGCAGCGATTAAAAAAAGAAAAAACTCGGCTTGTTTTATAATAAATAGACACCAAAAATGCATCTGGGAATTCCAATTAACAACATCTGGGTCAATATCCTCATAAGAAAAGAAAAGCGAGCAAAAATAAAAGTCTCCGCGACCCCCGTCTTCCCTCTCCGCTTGTCAACTCCCTTTTTTGCCTTTTTATTTTTCGCGCGTGACTAGCAAGAAAGCGCGCGAATAGCACGCGAACCCGATTGGTCGCTGGTCGTTCGCGTGCAGCTTTCAAGTCCAGCACGTGCTCCTCTGGGATCCTCCGTTGATGATGGATCTTGGCTTTCGCAACGTCTGCCTTCGCTCAAGAGATCCGTGTGGACGGATAATTATCATTGCTAAAGAGCGCCTTTAATGGCCAATTATGATGGGCTCCCAGATTGATTGGCACATTTAATATTTAGGGAAATTTATGCATTGAGTTTTGGTTTTGCATTGTCTTAAGTTCATGGCTTATCTCGGGATCCTCACTGTTGATGATCAAGAAAAAGCATCAAATGATATGCATGGATCATTCCTCATCTCTTCTAGGGAAAATGCTTTGGGGCCACGTGACTTTTTTTGTTAAAAGCGATTTTATATGAAAGCCTTTTTTATGTGACTTGAACGCAAAATTTCTTAATTAAGGAGTGCAACTATTAGGTTTTAAGCTACTTCATAGAGATTTAAGATTAATGATTATTATTATTAAAGCATATTTTTAATAAGTTTTATAATTTTAATACAAAATTATTTCATGAAAGAGTACAGTTTTAAGGCTAGTTACTTAATAAAGAGACTATAATTCTGTACCTCAGAACCATAACGACGTAAGTCTAAAAACGGCAATTTTCACTTCATAACTGCATTGTATATAGAATATTATTCTGCATCAACCCATGAGAACGTAATTTGATAAAAGAAATTCCTCAAAATTATTTAGCAGCACTAAAAGAGCGAGAGTCCCATCCTTAGCTTGCATCCGTCAATCGTTTTCGCACTTTTCTGAAAAGTTATGAAAATGGACTTACGGTAGTCTGATTCATTGGTTGGAAGTAGCGCGCTACAAGTAGTGAAACTACTGTAATAGCTACATTTTTTAGTAGTTTGTAGTGCAGCGCACTACTTTTTATAAAAATTAGAGTAGTGAGTAGCGCGGTACAAAAGAATAGTAGTTTATAGCGATTTCTGGAAACTACTTTTAAATTTAAAAAAAAATGAAAAAATAAATAAAATAGGAGAGAACGAAGGAAAAAAACAAGGTTTAATTGACTCTAACTGGTGCAAATCTTGCGGGAGTACAGCAGCAGAAGCAACGAGAAATAAGAACCATAAAAATATGAGCTGATCTTAGATACAGCATTTTGCCGAAAGACATTCTATCTATTTGATGTCATTGGTTTATTTGGCATCATTACATTCCTTCAAATAATTTTCATGTTCCTAAATATTCCCTGGCAAGAAATAAAAAAAGAAAAAAGAAAATTGAAGGTTGAATTCTTTCAATCTTTCAACTTTTGAATCCTTTCTTGTGGCGAATATTCGTAAAAATTGTAAAAAAATCTAAAAAGGACAAATTTTAGCAAAAAAAAAAAAAAAGGAACAAAAAGGAAAAGTAACAAATAAATTCAAAGACAATTCCTAGTTCTATTCCATATTCAAATGAGTTAATTTATTAATGTAAACTACTTTTCGAATTTTTCGGTCAATCCTCAAACGGGGTGTATGCTTTTTATTTATTTATTTTTTAAAAAGTAGCGAAGTAGCGCCTACAATTCAAAAGTAGTTTGTAGTCGCTACATTAAAAAAAAGTAGTTGTAGTTGTAGTTAACTACATTTATTACAAAGTAGTTGTAGTTCGCTACAAAAGAAATGCAGTTTTTCCAACCACTCGTCTGGTTCTGAGTTACAAAATTGAACATTACTTTAAGAGCAAGAATCTGAGAGAGTGTCACGCCTGTGATTCATGACCTCTCAGATTTTTTTCACAAAATTACCAAATGTTTATTATCTTATTGAAAGACCAAATCCAGAATGTTTTGCTCTAAAGTTGAGTTGTTTAGTTTTTATGGACCCCTAAAGATGAAGGTGCGGCATCAAAAATTAAGCGGATTTTCAAGACATGGAAGTTGCTGTGAGCCAAATCTCTTACCAGGAACTGTTTAACTCCAATTTTCTTATTGTATATGGAGTATAGAAGATTGAAACTTTACAAAATAAATGTTAAATTTGTGGTAAGTTGTTGCCTTAAGGTCAGTGAAGGCCCTCAAAACAAGGCATTTTTGACGTTTTTTAGTGTTTTTGAGGTCCAAAAACAGCTTGTACATTTCAGTTGGCACGGTAAAAGTAGTGTCGTTTGAAAGACCAGTGTAAGTACTTTAAAATAATGTATAAATAACCGAGGAAAGTTCAACGTGCTTTTAGTTGCGTAAGACCGAAAAATATGAAAATTTTTTTTACAAAAAATGGCACAGAAAAAATACATTTTTTGTAAAAAAAAATTTTACATTTCGCCTCAAAGGACTCAACTGTTCTGTTAAGACCAAGAATAGAAAATGACATTGGCAAAAAAAATATTTCAATATGTTGTTGGCAGAGGAAGTTATGACCGTTTGAATATCAGTAAAAAAAGACATTTTTCATATTTCGGCCTTACGCAACTAAAAGCACGTTGATCTTTCCTCGTTCGTTTATACATTATTTTAAAGTGCTTATACTGGTCTTTCAAACTACAATACTTTTGCCGTGCCAACTGAAATGTACAAGCTGTTTTTGGACCTCAAAAACGCTAAAAACGTCAAAACTGCCTTGTTTTGAGGGCCTTCACTGACCTTATGGCAGCAACTTACCACTTATTTAACATTCATTTTGTAAAGTTTCAACCTTCTATATTCCATATACAAAAAGAAAATTGGAGTTAAACAGTTCCTGGTAAGAGTTTTGGCTCACAGCAACTTCCATGTCTTGAAAATTCGCTTAATTTTTGATGCCGCGCCTTCACCTTTAGGGGTCCATAAAAACTAAACAACTCAACTTTAGAGCAAAACATTCTGGATTTGGTCTTTCAATAAGATAATAAACACTTGGTAATTTTTGGGAGAAAATCTGAGAGGTTATGAATCACCTCATAATGCTAGGCGTGACAGTTTCTCAGATTCTTGCTCTTAATATAGAGTGGCTTAATGACTTTCATAAAATGAAAATGCGTTTCTAGAGGGTCAAATTTAAAGTTTTTAAATTATTATATAGACTTTAATAGCCAGTTATAATGAACTCCCAGATTAATTGGCACATTTTATTTTTTTGGAAATTTCTTCACTGAGTTTTTGTTTTTATCTGTTTTGAACCCATCCTTATACACGTTAGCTTATCTCACTGCTGACGATCAAGAAAAAACATGAAATGGGGTACAATTAACTAGGACATAATCACTCCTCAGCACTAAAAAAAAAAGAAAATATTTCACTTCTTTTTTGCTTTCCTCCATGGGAAAAAAAATGAATAATTTTCTTCTTCTTTTTATGAAAGCACAAATTTACTTAAAAAACAAATTGTTTCAATGCAGGTTTTATTATGACATACATTGTTACTACTTTGTGAAATGTAAGTGTCCAAACAAATGTTTAATTTACTCGTCTTGAAAATGGTAACTCTTTCAATTTTCCCCACTGACTTATTTTTTAGACAAAATTCAAAAATTTCAAAACTTTTGAGACAGTGTTTTTTTTTTACTACAATTTGTTGCAATTTTTACTAAAATTTGTTAGTAGCTGATGTGACTGCTGACCTTTTAATGTTCCCATTTTAAAAGTTTTTGATATGTTCAAAAAATACATTAAAAATCTTATTTTTTCACTAAAATTTTTAAAAGACACAATCTTGAAAGTTTGAAGTTGATTTTTTGAGTTTCCAAAAATGTTTGCTCATCAATTATTAATAATTGATTTTTAAAAAAAGCATAAGTTTAAGGTTTCAAAATATTTCTGAAAGAATCGGAGTTGATCAGGTTAATAATTGTTTCTTTTTATTTTTGCTTTGAAACAGAATGAGAATACAACATTGCTGTTGTACATGAAAGAGTTCGAAAAAATTAGTTTCAGCTCCCTTGATATGTACAAAAACTCCGTTTGAAATCTTTTTCGCTAAAAACACAAGTTCATACCTTCCCCGCACGAGTTTTAAAACCTCTATCTTTTAATGAGACACATTCCAAAAAAAGAAAGAATGCAAGGAAAGTGATATTTAGGCAAATTAAGAGAGAGCAGAGACTACGAATCAGCTGTCATGCACAAACCAGCAAGTATCTTCAAAGCTCGGAGCATCTCTAGAGGACAAAAACTGACGAACCCTGTCTAATAACACCCTGCAGTGGTCATACCCAAAAGCTACGCATTTGCTCCTCCTAATAAATGGTCATTTGCGCGTGGAGTATGTGTCCGTCAAAAACCATAATTGCAAGTTCCTCCGAGTCACCTAAGCATCTCATTTCTCTGCCAATTTATTCCCAACTGTATATTCAATTTTGGAGATGATCAGGGTGACGATGAAGACGTTCCTCTTGACAGACAGGGCGTACCTGAGACTGTGAGGGTCTTTCTGAGATGTGGTCATTAGTCGGGGCAGATGACATGTTTTGTGGAGATAAATACATTGTTTCCAAAAGGGCTACCGAATGGTAACTGGGGCAGCATTTTTGACACTGGCGCCCGGTTGTTTTGGTACATCAACTAGCAGAAAAGAGCAGGGAATAAACAAAATAATAAAAACAATCATAAAAATTGATTAGGGAAAGCGGCTTGGTGCTTTAAATAAGCAATATGTATGTAATTGAAGGAGCTACTGCTCAGGGTCATCTTAATACATGACGACGCCCGGAGTTGTGATGAATTCTTTTCTATTTCCTCCCCCTCCCTTCAAAATAGAGGAGCATAAGGCTTGTTTCAAAGCTACCAAAATTGTACTAGCAGCTCTGGCATTTGCATGATAGAAAAACACAGTATTTTTCGTAGTTTAATTATTAATTGAAAATACAATCTGAAATTTATGGGTATCATGTACAAGAAACAAATTTATAATTAATATCTATTGTATATTAGCGTTAAAAATATATATTTAAAAAAATCAACAATCAAACTGGTGTGCAGTAAACGTCAATGAAAAATAATTGAATTTGGAGTTACTAAATATTAATTATATGGGAAAGAAAAATTTATTTTTCTAGCAAAGGACAGGAACGGGTTTCCGATACAGAGCTGTAGTTAGAAGGGCATGCCGTCCCCTGAAAAATTATCTCATTATTGTGAGAATCATAATAATAAAGGTTTCAAACAACTTTTTTTGATGCAAATAGTTGGCTGTTTAAGCTAAAGCTGGCATAGTAACATCTATGATGGCTAGTGAGCTTTTTTCATCAGACAATTACTTATCAATCATGATACATACCCTGTAAAAAGTTGTGTTCTCCCAAATATTTTTTACCACAGTACTGAAGCATATAGTGTGTGCGTATGTGACAAAATGAGGGAGAGGAGAGAGAATAAAAGGGGGAGTTATAAGAAAAATGCTAGTAACATAAAGCGTCGAATTTGATGACTACTCCCTTTTGAAGACATTTTTATCTGAGAATTTTACAATGATCGAAAGTTGTAAGAAATACTCAGATTAACATGCGAAATTGAGCAGCATTTTTCTAGTTCAAGAATGTGTGTGGGCATCGGACAGCCACTGTCTGGTTGGATGTCTGGACGTGAAAGAATTTAGTAACTTGTTTAACATTCTAATGCACTACTTCTCATTTGATAGTTTAAGATATGCTAATTAAGTTGAATCCTACTCCTATTTGAAAGCAACGCTTCGGTCGGAACACTGTATTATCGGTAAATTTAGTTTTTAATTTTTGTGATAACTTGTTCCTACGCAGGAAGAGCCTAATTAATAAACGCAAGTTCGACATTTTTTTAATCATTGCAGAAGAAAAATTAAACAAGAGGTACAGGAATAGTTTGTGTGAAGATAATTTCAAAGATATTTATTAATAATTGCTTGTCATCAGACGTGACTGGCTGCTCAGTCACTCTATCCGTGGTGCATCTTCGTCATTCTTCTTTCGTTCTAAAATAAACGATTTATTTCCTTGCAAAAAATCAAGTTGTTCTTTTTCTTTCTCACAAGAAAGCTTTCAGAATTAATTTCAAGCTGAGTAATTGTTCTCGGCTGGCTGTTTATTCATCACGTATTAATACGTTTTAAATATATGAGATAAGCGAGGCAGTTGTCCTCGGAATGGCAACACGAGCTGTTGTTATCGATGATATATATCGATATCGATAAACTGGACAATTTATGATTTTTGCTGATGAATCGAACAGAGAAGAATCTCGGGGGATAATGCATTTTGTAAATGGCTAGGCTTGTTCGAATCTTGTAATCCACTTGTGAATGACGAAGATGGACAAGGCGATTCCGTGACAGAGAAAGATAAGAACCACCTCAAGACTTGGGAAGTGTCTAATTGGAGATGGTAAGCTCAGGTGACTGATGCAGAGTTGCGTACATAAGAGATGAAATATGTCATTTGTTATAAATCAAAAAGATACTTATGAAATTCTTATAATGTATCTGGAAGGCGCAACAGAGAATACTAGCAAAAATATCCGGCGTTGCCTGTGTCAGTAATAATTGAATCATTTATTTCAAACGACTAAATTTCTAATTTTAAGAAAACATTCGTATCATCACATTAAATTATTCAATCGCAATGACAACTTTTCCTGAAAAAAATATATCTAAATGTGTATATATTTCAGTTTAAAATATTGTAGTCCTGATTGAAAATTTTAAAATTCGGTTAAAAATGCTTTTTTGAACTTCTACAATTTGTCGCTTGACTGGTTTTGGGTTCAATCATGAGAAGCAATAGTTATTTTCATTGTTTTTCTCAATGGAAAAAAAAACCCAAAACACGTCACACTAATATGATTACAAACTGAGATGCATTTTTACACATTTCATTTCACACTCCAGGGCCCCCCGTACCTACCACAGCTTCGCGGTTTAACCGGGATAGGGCCCTGAAGAGCGCTTTGTTCTTAATTTTGAACCAGAACCTACCCAAGTAGCATCAACTCATCGGATTTTGCTCGGCCGATCAACTAACTCCTCGTAAACTGATCCCGTAACGCACGACGATATCGTTCCGATCAGTATCCGAGCACGGTTTTCGATGAGCTACTTTTCATCGGAAAGCGATATCCTTCCGATCAATTTTCCCGATGAAAATAAGATGAGCTATATTCCATCGGAAAATGATATCCTTCCGATCACTTTTCCCGATGAAAATAAGATGAGCTATATTCCATCGGAAAATGATATCCTTCCGATCACTTTTCCCGATGAAAATAAGATGAGCTATATTCCATCGGAAAATGATATCCTTCCGATCACTTTTCCCGATGAAAATAAGATGAGCTATATTCCATCGAAAAACGATATCCTTCCGATCAAATTTCCCGATGAAAATTAACCGAGCTATGTGTTATTTTAAAACTATGTACTTCCAATCAAATTTCCCGATGAAAATATGCCAAGCTACAGATTTCATCGGAAAGAGGTCGTAAAGATCAAATTTTCTGATGAAAATTTTCCCAATCTCAAATTTTTGTTAAATATGCAGTGTTGGTCTCATTATTCGTAGACTTGGTAGCGTGGTGGTAGAGCGTTGGCTTTCCGGCGCTGATAACTCGGGTTCGATGCTGGAGTTGGCCAGTCGCAAATGGTTGGGGGAAATAAAAAAGAGGTTCCAAAATTCACTGCCACGGAACTAAACTGCGCTCTTTTTTCTTTTTTTCTCTTTTTTCTTTAAATTGATCCAACTCTCATCGTATTTTGATCCAAAATTTATCGCCACGGAACTACACTGCTCGTATATTGATCCAACTCTCATCGTATTTTCATCCAAAATTGATCCTAAATTCATCGGCACGGGACTGCACTGCTCGTAAATTGCTCCAAATCTCATCGTAAACTCATCGGATTTTGCTGCTCGGATTCTGATTGGCCGATGAGACATATTGGAGCAATTTCCGATGAAAACTCATCGAAATCCGATCACCGGCCGATGAGAATTTCATCGGGTTTCGATGAATGGCCGATCATCGGCCGATGAGATTATGCTGCTGGGGTAGGGTTGAGCAAATCCTAGGCCCAGCACCCCCCAGAGGTATCGTTTCACTTGGAGGACTTTGTGACCACGACATTTTTAACGCCTCCCAGCCACCATTAATCAAGACGGTGGATCTTGGATCGGCTGGTATCGAACCCGGGTCCCTCCGGACACGAGTCCGATGCCTTACCGATCGAGCCACCACGGCCCTTGCATTCCTGCACACGAAACTAAAAATGGTAAATGAAATTATCAAAACTGTAAGCAACTAAACTAATGTAAACATCGTACTCAACAATGAAACAACTTAACCCTGTAGTTGAATACCAAAGTTAGAGCAAATAAAGCTATAATTCTATGTCAGACAAAAACTAACAATAATAATAGTCAAGTATAAATTGATAGTAATACTTATGAAAATAATGGCTCCAAAATGGACTAATATATATTCTTTTAAATATTAGTTACTAAACTGAATTGATAATGCTTTTAATAAAATACAATTTTGTGAAAACAACTCCCAATTATTTCACAAACAACGAAATTAGCACAAAATAAGTAAAATATAATGAATCTACAAAATAATGCGAAATTTTGTTCTGAGGAAGGAAACTAGTACAAGCACCATACAAAGGCATATACAATTTTGTATTAAACAAAAAAAAATCATCGCAAAATAATAAAAGTAATAATACTAATATAATAAGTCCTAAATCAACTGTTAGATGTGGTCTAAAATAGTACTTGATATAGCTAAATAACAAAGCAATAAAACTCATACAACGTCTTTTATGACTCATGGATTTTATTCCTTTTCTCTCAATTTTTCAAAAGAAGATTATGCAATTGTTTGGATAAGCGTAAAATCGCAGCTTTATCTTGTTTACCACAACCGAACAAGGACGCGTAAATTGATTCCATAAAACTCTGATTCCAGGCAGAAAGGCTTTGAAAAATTTATGTATATCCGTATTCCGTATTATAGAAAAAATATTATAAATATCGTAAATCATCACCGATTAAGAGAAGTCAATTGGAAATTGCATCGAAAGCACCTGCGTGGTTCATCTGCCGATTAATAAGGTCTTATCGTTGTTTGTTCAGCTCTGGGACGTCTCTTCGGTCATTAAGTTGTTAGCGCATTGACCACAAATCCAGCAAATGTCTCCCACTGCTCGTAATTATGTCATTACATCACTTCTATCTACATAGGCCATCGCAGCGGCCTAAGTAAACAATGCCGGCGATAATGCCTAACTTCCTGTTAAATTGCAAAGGTAGCTTCGAATTCTGAGACAGCCCGACCGTTATCTTCACGGTGGGAATACGTTTTTGCCCGCTTAGTGTAAACAAGTGTTCAGATATGGTCGTACGATAACCGAAGTTGTTTGCGCTTCTGGTACCTCCGAGTTGTCAAACGATTTGGAATCTTTCAGTGGTTTGGCCCCCCAGTTTGCCGGTCCTAATTTAACGAGCGTAAAATTTCGTGGGAAAGGGAAGAATCAATTGGTTTGTCAATAGAGAAGATAAGGGGCATGTGTGGCATCGGTTCTTTTTTCCTGATATCTCCTTCCTCTGATGCTACAGAAGCAAAAAATAGAAGTTCATGTGTTATCTTCCCCTACACATTGAAATAGTCTCTCTTTAACCGAATGTGTAGTGTTAGCTTTGTATTGAAGTTTTAACTTTGCCTTTCTTGCATTTTCCTCTAAACGCAAGATTGACGTTTAAAACGAAATCGCCGTTTATAATAATTGGGAAAATTGCGAAGATGCTGGAGAAAAAAAAACCATTAATGCAGTACTGCTCTTAGAAAGTAGACGAATTTTAAAAATCCGAAGGGGAAAGCAACACCTCTAATCAAGAGAAAGGCATATCACAGGTTATATTAACAAAACTGTAACGCAAAAAAGGCTGATTAAAGTTCCTTTTATTTACTTGGTCCCTCTAAACACTCCAACAAAGGTTTTGAAGAGGAGAAAGGAAACACTGAAGAAAACAGGTCCACATTGGTGCAGCAAAAACAATGGACTACAGTCTATAAAGTCTGCCACCCTTGTCCCTTCTCCTTCAAATTTTGTTTTTTGATCTAGTATCTGCGAAAAAACACAAAGTATGGTGCATTTACCGCTTCCCAGAAGTTTCAGCCCGGGACAAGGGCAAGGCTTTATATCTCTTAAATTCGGTACTGCTTCTTCGTGCTATTGAAAAAACTTTTGTACAAACACTAAATGTGATTCAGACTGTACTAAACATGGTTTAGACAAATTTAACGCAACTTATTTTAAAACAACAGCTTGTAAGATCCTTTAAAACACGTATAAGCTCACATATTACCACCAAATGACGAAATCTATTATGAAAGCAACCCATTGCATAACTTTCACTCTTGTGGGTAAGAACCTGATTTGAGTCGATTCAGAAGCCCCAGGCGAAAAGCTACTGTTTAACCCATCATTATTAAACCGCCCCAACCCAAAATATACGAACCCACATGATCCATAAAACGTTCAGTTAAAGCTCATCAACAAAACATCTCTTTCAAAGTCGACAACCATCAAACGTGGGAAAATCTCGCACGCTCTATAATTCATTTGACCCCGCCTTTTAAAATCCGATGTTTGAGTAATTTACTGCTCCAATATTGCAACATTCCACCCTGCCAAAGGATTGGTGAAGCACTCCAGATCTTTTGTCCCTAATCCCCTTCTTATGTTTAAATGAGCCGCACGCAGAAAAAAGAGCTTTGAAAGAAACAAAAGCAAATTGTTTCTGTGGAAGCACGTGCTCGTGTCTCTTTACCTATACCTAATGTATGGTTAAAGGTCAATAAGCTCTCAAGTTCTCGCAGAATGTCTTAATTCACGAACTTTTGCTTCGACGTTGAGGTAATCTCGATTCTGATCCTCGCATAAACCTGTCTATTTTCAATTCACAGTTACTCAAATTGAAATATAGGCTTGAGGGCTCCCGATGGTGCAGAAAGATTCAAAATAATAAAGAATAAGCATCCAATCAACGAGAAATACATTTGATTCGGTGGCAAGGAACTCCTGAATCTTCCCTTTAATAGATGCTAAATGTTTCGCAGAAAAGGGCGTTTTCTTTCTTTTTATCAATCAGTTTATTTTTGTTAATCTTTAGATCCTTCTATAATATTTTCCTCCCGAGTCATGGATAAAGCAAGCGAGAGCAAAGCGGTTTGATGGCTTAACTTTTGCGATTTGACTGAAGATTTTCGAAAGATAACAACTTTCCATTCGGAATCTTAGATAAATTACGTGCGAATGCGTTATTCTTGCCTTTTTCCCCTCTTTTTTTTTTTTTGTTTTTTGCAAGAAATTATTATTTAACAGACCTTATTTATTTTCGCATTGTTTTCAAAATCTCAATTGGTTTCTCTTTACGAGATACAGTGTTAATGCAATGTAATAATACACTGAAGTGACAAAAGTCATGGGATAGCAATATTCAAATTTTCAGATGGCAGTAGCATCGCATAGAACAGGTATAAATGCGCAGTGCTTTTACAGAGCTTTCATTTCTGTTCAAGTTATTCATGTGAAGAGGTTTTAACGTGATGATGACCGCACGACGTGAATTAACAGACTTTGAACGCGGAATGTTAGTTGGAGCTAGACGCATGGGTCATGCCATTTCGGAAATCGTTAGAGAATTCAACATTCCCAGATCCACTGTGTCAAGAGTGTGCCGAGATTATGAAATTTCAGGCATAACATCCCACCATGGACAGCGCAGTGGTCGACCGCCTGCACTTAAAGATCGAGACCGGCGACGTCTGCAAAGAGTCGTAAATTCTAACAGACAAGCAACACTGCGTCAAATCACCGTAGAAATCAATGTGGGACGTACAATGGACGTGTCTGCTAGAACTGTGCGGAGAAATTTGGATTTCTTGGGCTATTCCAGCAGAAGACCGACTCGAGTGCCTTTACTGACAGAACGACATCGCTTGCAGCGACTCTCGTGGGCACGTGAACATATCGGTTGGTCCCTAGATGAATGGAAAACCGTGGCCTGGTCCGATGAGTCACGATTTCAGCTGGTAAGAGCCGATGGTAGGGTTCGAGTGTGGCGCAGACCCCACGAAGCCATGGACCCAAACTGTCAGCAAGGCACTGTTCAAGCTGGTGGTGGCTCCGTAATGGTGTGGGCTGTTTTTTCATGGCATGGACTTGGTCCTCTAGTGCGACTGGACCGAACATTGACTGGAAATGCTTATGTGCAGCTACTTGGAGATCACTTGCAGCCATTCATGGACTTCATGTACCCAAACAACGATGGGATTTTTATGGATGACAATGCGCCATGTCACCGGGCCACAACTGTTCGCAATTGGTTTGAAGAAAATTCTGGACAATTCCAACGAATGATTTGGCCACCTAGATCGCCCGACATGAATCCCATTGAGCATTTATGGGACACCATCGAGAGGTCTGTTCGTGCCCAAAATCCTGCCCCATCAACGCTTTCACAATTATGGACGTCTATCGAGACAGCATGGCTCAATATTCCTGCAGAAGACTTCCAACGACTTGTTGAGTCCATGCCACGTCGAGTTGTTGCACTTCGCCTGGCAAAAGGAGGGCCGACACGATATTAAGAGGTATCTCATGACTTTTGTCACTTCAGTGTATAGTTCGTAGTATGCGTGTTGAAAATTCACCTGATCATAACAGATTAACCTTTTAGAATTCTTATGGTTTGGCGGGGAAAATTAGTCATTACTGGAACTATGCATGATTAACTAAAAGAGTGTTAGCAAGAAAAATCAGTGCAACATCTCTTATCTTAATTTTAAATCAGCTATTTCACTGATTCTTTACTGTGAACAACTTTTCTACTGTGCAACACAGTGGTAGTATTTTTATATAACAGCAAGTGCATTCTACTATGTTATTTTGTGTATCAATGTACAAGCAAACCTATAGGGTATTTAACAGCTTATGAATTAAAAAAAAACTAAACTAAACTAAGCTAATTGCAGATTTAAAATCACCAAATTAGCCGAGATCAAGTAGTACTTGTACATACATTTAAAAAAAAAAAGTTTGTTCTTCAGTGTTAGTGAAATGTTTTTTCCCCATTACAAATCATACATGAAAACAAGCGTGAGTAAAGTAGCTTAAAATCTGAACATTTTCAATTAATTTAAAAAACAAGGAAGAACAAGCTGATTCACATTACTTCACTACAATTTTCCAGCAGATAGCTGAACCAAGCAATAATTTAGAAGAAGACGACACCCTTGACTGCCCTGGAGGATTTCCATTTTCAATCAAGGAGAGATTTTTGTTAATGCATTTTACGCCCTGCGTGTGTTCACCGACATGTTATCTGTGTCAATTATGGATAACGACACCCAGTGATGGGTCCGGGCCCGGCACGCGATGCAATAAAGCTGGGAATTATTCT
Organism: Uloborus plumipes; assembly: GCA_038373865.1. Lineage (NCBI taxonomy): Eukaryota > Metazoa > Arthropoda > Arachnida > Araneae > Uloboridae > Uloborus > Uloborus plumipes. Next base: position 69,111 of record JAXGGA010001124.1, read on the forward strand.
TCTGAGATCATAGGCGACAAATGAACAGGGAAATTCCATACGGATTTAATGAACTAAAGCGTGAAATCGGATTTAAGAGGCGGCGGAATTAGGGATGGCTCCTCGATAAGCGTGAAATGAGAATGCCCGCTGCAGTTGAATTCAAAGATGCCATATATAAAGTGTGATGGGTAATGACACCAATTTGGGATCTCTTTTATTAAAGTGGTAGTTGAAGTCACTTACCTGAAGTCATTTTGGGATTTTAGAGTTCATGCATCAATTTGGTGAAATCTATCCCCATGTGAAATGCTGTGCTGTTCAAGAGCTTTTTTGCTCTGGAGGGTCAAATATGAATGTTATACTCTTTCCTCCTCTTAAAGCTTGTGAAGTGCTCTATCGCACCAAATTTAATTTGCATTTCGAATGTTTTCGTTAACTTAATTGAACTTATCTTTATCTGAAACTATAGCTGCGTTGCCCGATTGAGCTCGAAAATAAAAATTTTGTCAAGGGACACATGCTTAACGTTCAGGTTTAAAAAAAAAAAAAAAAAAACAACTAGAGTAAAATTTCCAATCAAGACGTAGAAAAGAGCAATTTTATGACTCAAATTTTAAATTCAGTCCTCTTTGATTTTTTTTCCAACTCCAAAATTTAGTCATTGTTATTAAGAGGCTTAAACATTCCGTTTCCCGAATTTTTTGGCGACCAAAAAATCCCTTCGCGAGTTCTTGAGTGTCAAAGGACCTAGTAACCTAGTGCCGCATGTGGCTAAAAACCAACATAAACCGCGGATTTGTATGTATTGCATGTGTAACTCTTTTTTTTTTTTTTTTTGGACGTATAAATGCGAGATTAATTTTTCTTCTTAGTTTTCCTGTGACTCGTATCTCATCAGATGTTCCATATTCTGAAATTTATTATGTGTTCCATGAAACTAGCCGCCGAGGTGGCTCGTACAACCGTCTGCGGCGGGTTGGTGTTCACGCCTTCGGGGATATACTTCGGGTTTTTAGTGCAGCACATCTCTAAAACCTTTCCATTCCGAACAGTGTACTTTTAGGGCTTCGTCAGATTTGCCACCTGCTGCAGTACATTAATTTTCAGCTTGGTGCACCTCTAGAAACAACAACTTCTTTCCGTAACTCGCCATTTTAAAGATCGATTTTTTCCGTCTACCTTTTTTAAAAAAACGCGCTTTACTTCAGACATTTAACTTAAGTCACCCAGGCAAGGCCGGGTGCTTTGATTAGCCTTTGTAAATTGCTTTCCAAAACAACAGTCGCTGCCAATAATATTTACCTCTTTTAATCCTGAGCCAAGTTTTCTCAATAATATACCAGGAAGGAAAAGTGGGGCAAAGTGGTCAAGAAAACTTGCCTTTTCACAATGAGCAAACTGGAATTAATTTTGCATGGTAGTTAAATTTTTTTTAAGTTGTAAAAACAAAATTCGGACCTGCTATTTGTATCCCTCTATTTCTCTTTTTCTCTCTCTTTTTATAAAATAATTACCACTTACCAGTAGTTAATGGTTTATCTACTACTGTACTCATCAGAGGCTCACAGTCCACCAATCATACTCACCAGTACGTCGCGGACCACCAATTAAGCTTTCCAGTAAGTCGCCTTTCGCGACCAACAGTTTTTTGCCTCCACCCTGATACAATCAAATGTTTGAAAATTCCATACAAATTCCCCCCCTCCTCCCCTATAAAAATATGACATCTTTCCCCTACATTTACGGGATAAATTAATCTGTTTCTCACGCAACAGAAAATAGAAATAGTCCACTTCTTATAAAAAAAAAGTTCCCAAACATTTATCTTTAAAGGAGAATGTACATTGAAGATGATCTAGGATTTTTATGGGACGTGAGCTTTAAAGTTATGTCGGGTGTATTATTAAGTATATCAAGTCACATAATAATCATACAGCTCCAATGCAATAGTAGTTGAAAAATCACGTTCTCTTGTTCTCGACCTACCCACAAACCCTATAATCTGTTGCGGTAAGGGGGAAAGTCGTTGATTACTTCTAAGACAAAATGAAAAGCTGAAACACATTGTCGTCTTGCACCGAGAGATAATTTGGGCTTTAACATGATTCAAAGGAAGGAAAAGCATCAAATGAAAGCGTAATTGAAAAGCCAATGAGATAATGCTTTCTTTTTCTTCAGGCTTAGCGACAACAATTAGGCCTATCCCATGTAGTGGAATAACCCATTATTTGGTGAGCATCCATTCAATGTTGACAACATTTTTTGCGCAGACTTTGTGCCGAGGCGATATTAACGACATGTTTGTCCACGTGGAATTATTTGTTATTTCTTGAACATAGCAGACTCGGGGAAATAATTTAACCCTAAAGATAACATATACTTCAAAACGTTTTTATCAATCCTGCATAAACAACGCATACTGTAAAATTAAAATATAATTCTAATTAAAAATACAGTCGAGTCTCGATAGCTCGAAGTTAAAAGGAACCGGCCTAAAGATATTCTAGTTATTGGTAGCTTGAGTTTTATGAAGTTCCTACAACTTTCTCAAAAGACAGGGGATCCAACGAACACTTCAAGATAAAGGAAAATTCGAGTTATTGAGACTTCACTAAAAAAGAATTTCTGCGTTAAACTCTCTATTTTTTCATTCAAATGATAATAAATGCGTGAAAATAATAGTTGGTACTTTTCTGGCACGTCACTTGGCTCAATTTTGATCTTGGAAATTATTTTTCATTTTATTCATTGCTGTTATGTTTTGTCAACGCTACAAAGAAACTACATGTTAAGAATATGCAATACGTTATTCCTTCATTTTAAAGAATCACATTTTATTTATTCATTTATTTGCGATTTTAGTTAGCCCATATGCTTATGAACCGTGATTCTAAGCTTTAAATCTGAAATCCTATAAATTTTTGAACTATTTGAAGCTTCTAGAGCAGCTTAATCGGCAAAAACGCTTCAAAGCTGAAAATGAGCGGTAAATGTCGATATTGTGCTAAAACATATTATTTTCAATGAGAAAAAGAACATTCAATCAGATTGAGTCAAAATGATGTTTCATTACATGAAAAACAAAACATCACAAAACTAAAGCCTTACGAATACTACCCGTCCGTGAAAGCCGCTACTAGCACTCGCGAACCATTCCACTTAAAAAAGGGGTGATGGGTTGTAAGTGGGAATTTTCCGAAGTTTTCAATTTAAACTTGCATTTGCTATCCTTTTGACAAATTCAACTAAACTATGTATTTGAAATTGACATCGTTCTACGTTGTTTGATACGGCTCAAAATGCTTCTTATTATTCTTCCCCTTATTGTTATCTTACCTATGACCCCTGTTTTGGTAAGATCAGAGAAGACCTGACGCGTGCGTAAATACGCGGAAGGTTTTACCTAAGAAAATCAGACAGTATTATGCGTGTTTAATTTTTCATACAATTGCAACTTTTCAATACGTTTTAAACACACTTATGTTCTTGGTGATCCAAGAGTTTTTCTATTCCCCAATTTTACTGTTCCTTTTTTTGGTCAAGATAGTGGTCAAATTTTTGTAGATGTTTCCATATACCTGTGCATTAAAATTTAGTATTGATTTTGATCAGACATGTAGAATTCTTTTTTTGTCTAGGTCAATATTTTTAGACTTTTCTTTGTTTTCGAAGTTTATCAACAAAAGTTACCATAAAAGTGCTTCCAAGAGCTGGATTTTAAACTCAATTCTTTTTTAGTCCGAATAACTCAAAAAATATAAATCACTTTAAAGTATTTAAAAATATTAAAAACCGAGAATTTTAAAACTGCTTTTATAAACTTCAAAAATGTAATTTCTTATTTTTAAACTTTAAAACAAATTCTGGCGAAACTAACTTTATAAAGAATCTGTTTAAAGTTATAAGTTGAAAACAACCCATTAAATACTTTTAATATTGCACCTTCTAAATATATCAATAAAAGATATACTAAGCAGCCTTAAACAATAACAGTACTTCTTTTGTCACCTACGAAATATTGTAATTTAATTATTGCCTTTTTCTTTTTTATTAAGCTTTAATAAGCAAGATATTAAGCAAATTTCAGAATAATTTGTGCCTTATAAAACAAAAGAAGTCAGAGTGACTCTACTTATAAATTTTTAACAATGTAAATTACTCTTATAGAAATCAACCAGAAGTTCTGTCAAGAACTAAACGAGCCTACTTTCCCGTACATCGACATCGGCATTCTAGCATCTGATCAATATTCTCTTGAATATCTGAAACTGAAAATTATGTCAAACATACCTTTATAGCACTTAAAGCTGATTTCTAAAAGCAAAATATACTCCTCTCATCAAATGAAATGGACACGTAAAAAATAAATAAACGCGTAAATAAAGTTTTGTCGCACCTTTTAAAGAATGTAACTGTTATAGTTCTTCCGTAGAAAAATTTCACAATAGTTTTCAAAAGAAAAAAATTGGTAAATAAAATAAAAGTACAAAAAACATCAAAACACATTTTATCAAAGAAAGAAAAAAAACCTCGTTCGCTAATAAAATGTCTCGAATTTTATTTTTAATCCGTTGCCAGTTGTTAAATATAAATAAAGAATAAAATACTCTCGTGAATGAAAAGTTTTTGTCAACAAAAAAAATCGCCTGCAAAAAAAAAAAAAAAAAAAAAACATAAATAAAAATAATAATAATAATAAATTAAACAAAAAAAAAAAGAATAAATAAACAAAAAATCGTCTGCCTAGTCAGTCATTTTTTTCTGAGAATGCATTTCCGCCATGTTTGCGGAGTCGGAGTTGGAATCAGAGTCCTCACAGAAGATTTTTCAGAAAAATACTTTACATACATTTTTTATCACAACTGTTTTCTTACAAAGTTAGTTTGAAGGAAATCCGCCTTTAAGTTCAGGATCAACATTCAACTTAAATTTCCCCGTAGGCGCTAATGTTAATTTTTTTTTCTGAAAGGTTCAACATTGAACGAAAAATGGTTCAAATCAAAGAGCGAAATATGGGAATGAGCCTCTCCGAGATCTTTCGAAAAAAACATTTTTATTCAATTCGGACGGTTCACTCAAAAGTTATTAGGTGGAGAAAGTTGCTTGAACGGTTCAATGTTGAACGAAAAAATATTCAAATTGAAAATTTAGATATGGTAATGAAGTATCCTTGCCGAGATCTTTCGAACAAAAAAAAAGTTTGTTTAAATCGGAGTGTTCACTCAAAAGTTATTAGGGGTGTGAGCTTGTTTGAACGGTTCAATGTTGAACGAAAAATTGTCCAAATCGAAAATTTAAAAACGGGAATGAAGTATTCTTGATAAGATCTTTCGAACAAAAAAAAGTTTATTTAATTCGGACGGTTCACTTAAAAGTTATTAGGTGGGGGAAAGGTTGCTCGAACGGTTCAATGTTGAACCAAAAATGTTCAAATTTAAAATTTAAATAAGGTAATAAAGTATCCTTACCGAGATGCTTCGGACAAAAAAAAATTGTTTAAATCGGACTGTTCACTCAAAAGTTATTATGGGTGACAGCTTGTTTGAACGGTTCAATGTTGAATGAAAAATTGTTCAAATCGAAAAAGTAGATACGGGAATGAAGTATCCTTGAAAAGATCTTTCGAACAAAAAAAAGTGTTCAAATCGGACTGTTAACTAAAAAGTTAATATCGCAGGACAGGTTGTTTGAACGGCTCAAAGTTGAACCAAAAATTGTTCAAATCGAAAAATCAAATATGGGAATGAGCTGTACTCACCGAGATCTTTCGAACAAAAAAAAAAATCGTTCAAATCGGAATATTCATTCAAAAATTATTAGGGGGGACAGACAGACAGACAGACAGACCGACAAACCGACGCACAAATTCCCCATCTCAATACCCTACTTTCCAATTTTTAATTTTTCAATGTTCATTTTTCTTTTCTTTTTTTCTTTTTGACTTTTTTTTAAGACTTGGCGATATTTTTTAAGACTTGGCGGTATTTTTTGGACTTCGCGATATTTTTTAGATGCATTAAGCCACTTTTTATACTTTTTTCGTCTTTCTTTTATTTTTAATGGGAAAGTAGGCTAAAAACTAGAAGCAACAATTGTATGAATTCAGATGTCCGATCAGTTTACCTATATTTATTCAAATAAGTGCTCCTTGCCGGAAAAGTTAAATCTTGGGGAATAAAATATCATTTCTAATCTACCTTACTCCTCCAGTTTTCACGCCAACTGTTAGACTTTATCAACATTTCAAGAGTATGTGTGCAAAAATTTAATGTTACTTAATCAAAACTTCGAAAGTTCTTGGAACATTAGAAAAGTGCCAAAATGGCGGAAAGTTAATGGGCCTTGAGTCAATTTCATCAGCTTGCTCTTCACCCTTATGATAGGTTAAGTGTTAAAATTACTATTAATGCCATCGATTATCAACACATTAATTGGCTTCTCTGTCATGGGAAAAAAACTCAACGAAACTGTATCTATGTTTATACCTACGTATTGTCAAACATGTAATCAATCAGCCCCCCCCCCCTCGGCCCAACTTCTTTTAGGACAACATATATTCATTTTTCTTCTCAGAAAAATAAAGGTAATAAAATTGCTTTTCTAATTTCTATTGCTTTTCCAAAGAAAAGACCTGTAGCAGAAGGTAGTGTTTTTGCGAATTATTCCCTAAATTACATTGGGATATGAAAGCTATTTGCTAATAGCAGATAATTCAATTGTGATGAACGCTATCAACTGCAGATCATTTATTTCAATAAAAATGACTTATTTTTATGTCTTGTTTCTCGTATAAATCTTCGAACTATGTACTGTATTTCACGTATTGTTAAGTGGTTGAACTAGTACTTTTCATAAAAAAATAGCCCAGATAAAATAGGAAGTTTGAAAGAAAATTTAAAGCGTGAAATGTTTTATTAAAAAAATAGAGAACTTAAAATGTGAAGACAAAAAAAAACAAATACACCGGAATGCAACAGTGAAACTCTTCTGACAGTTTTATAACTTCGCTTTCTGCTATTGAGGTAATGACGCTATCAGTGCCCAGGGCCATATTTAAGGGGTGGATTTTTATGGTTCACCCCCCTCCGAATTTTTTAAAAACTATTACAAAAATCCTTTCCATAGTTTCTCACTGAAAAAATTATTTCCTTATTTACTTTGAAACTGCATTTTCAAAATCATATTGACATTAATGAATATTTGTACAAATTAAATGATTTTTCTGCAGTATTTATTTTTATTGTAGTTTTGTAAACATAATTTCTAAACAATACACCTTTCACTTAGAACTTTTAATACCACTAAAAACACTCACACACACACACAAATTCTTAAAATTTGTAATATCCAATCTCTTTTTTTTTAACACATCTGAAAGTGTCTTCAGATAGAAATTTCAAAAGTACTCCTTCGAATGCGCGTATATGAGTAAACTCACCTATCCAGATTTTTTTGTTTTTCATCATTGAAAAGATGAGTTTTTTTTTTTACATTTTTCAAGTTTATACCCTTTTAACACCTATTGTTACAAAAATCAACAAAATGCAGAACATGAAATCAAATTTTATTGACTTTATAGATTTCACGAGAGATAGGTTTGGTAAAGGTCATTCCATAAAAATGTCAACCTCATCCGAAGAAAAAAATTACCGAAGTGAAAAAAGTATCAAAAATTAAATAAATAAATAAAAATTATATAACATAAGAAGTTTAAAAAAAAAGAAAAAGTATTGTAACTATCACTGAGATTAGCCATAATAAATAGTTTTTAGTGTGTTTACTGCTTGTTATTCGATGGTTACGTTAGTCACGTTACGTTGGTCACACTCCATCTTGAGTAAAAGTGACACTTAATACTGAGAAAAATTAGGTTTAATAAATGTATTTTATGTTTTTAAAAGCCAACTTTACACATTTTTCAAATATATCATTCGATTTTTATCACTTGCTTCTTAACTTTGAGAAATTTTTGCCTCTCAACATGAGCATTCATTTTCAGGGTTGCTAAAATGTAACGTTAGTCACCCTGCTATTTTGGTTGAAAAAATATCTGCTGTCAGTAATTTTGTTTCAAATTTTTAGCAGAAATGATACATAGATACCATGTACATTGTAAATCCACCAGCATAACTAAAAAATATTTTTTATCCTTAAAGTTACAAGTAAAAACAGTTACAAAATCAGTTCTGAATGTTACGTTAGTCACTATGGAATGACCCTAAAACCCTCCCCGAAACTAAGGTCTGGTTACGGCCCTGGACGCTATTGACTTCGAGCAGTACCGCAATTTCAGAACTTTCCACACACACACACACACACACACACAAGGAGACAACTGTAAATTCTCAATGCGTTTTACATTAAAAAAAAAAAAGAAAAGATGCCCAAAAACTACATTGATTAATCAAAGCCGGGGAGGGGGCAATCGCCCCCTCCTGACCTATCTAAATTACTACCATCAGTGCAAAAGATACTTTTTCTTTCTAACTTCTAGCACATATGATTTTTATAATTTCGAGCTTTATCGGCAATAATATATTTAAGGTGTTAAATTATGTGACGATTAGTTTCTTCAGGTATTTTAAAAAGCATTTTATGCAATATATGAATTTTGATTTTCTTAACGAGACTTGCAGAAAAAATCATTAAAGAAAACTTAAGGTCCGTTGGTGGAGAAATCTGAATTTTTATACTAATTTTATAACAAAATGTTGAGTAATATTTTAGAAACAACTCTAATAAATGAAAACACGGACAATCTTTGAAAGTCCCCCCCCCCCCATTTTTAAAAGTTACACGAAACTTCAAAGTTAAAATCTATTCCATGTCTTCAAAGCGTAATATTAAATTAATTGTTATATTATTTTTTTGAAACTTCTGGCGAAAATTAATAAAATACGCAATTTGTACCTGTTTGATTGCAGATTTGCACTAGTCGAGGTTCGAGGTTGGTTTACGCTTATAGAATGGCTGATGAATTACAGATAAATAATAATATCTTGTTCAGCAAATTAACTAGAGTTGAGGGTCATTCCGTCAACCTCAGCCGAAGAAAAAAAAATATCAAAGTGAAAAAAGTATCAAAAACTAAATAACTAAATAAATAAAAATCATACAACAAAAGAAGTTAAAAAAAATTGAAAAAGTATTATAATTATCACTGAGATTAGCCATAATAAATAGTTTGTAGTGTGTTTACTGCTTGTTATTCGATGGTTACGTTAGTCACGTCACGTTACTCACACTTTATCTTAACCCCTTAATGCCTAGCGTCCCTTTTTAGGGACGGTCCAAAAAAGGGTCTGAATTTCCCCCAAATGAACATTTCAACCAAATAATAGTGTTCAACTAGTACCTTGGTATTGTTGCAATTCGTTATTAACAGATTGCAGCACGTAACCGTTGTAAAGTGTGTTCCGTAGCAGTTTTAATATGATCTTTATTAAAAATGACATCGTTCACAATCTCAAGAAAAAAAGTACGTTTTCAAAGTTATTTCTAGCTTCCCAGTCTGTTAATTGCTGATTTTATTTCTTTTTATAAAATGTCTTTTCAAATATTATATCGTAGGCAGAAAAAAAATTTAGTAAAAAAAGTATGTACCCTCTGGGGTCTATCGTAACTTTTAAGGGACGATTTTTATTTCCTTAATAAAAACATTTTTTTTACATAATATTTTTTTTATTATTTTTCCTGTCCATTAAACACTGTTTGTAACCAGTATACAAAATATCTTTGGAAAAAAAATGTCAGGCATTAATGGGTTAAGTAAAAGTGACACTTAAGACTAAAAAAAAATTAAAATTTAATAAATGTGTTTTATGTTTCTGAAAGCCAACTTTACACATTTTTCAAATATATCATTCAATTTTTTACACTTGCTTACTCTGAGAAATTTTTGCCTCACAACATGAGCATTAATTTTCAGAGTTGCAAAAATGTTACATTAGTCACACTGCTATTTTGAAAAAATATCTACTGTCAGTAATTTTGTTTCAAATTCTTAGCAGAAATGATACATAGATACCATGTACATTGTAAATCCACCAGCATAACTAAAAAATATTTTTTATCCTTTAAGTAAAAACAGTTAAAATCAGCTCTGAATGTTACGTTAGTCACCAATTATTTAAAAATGGGGAACAACAAATAGAGAGACATTTGAAAATATGCAGCAGTGTGTGTTTTAAAGTCTTTAAAACAAATTATTGAGTTATTTTCTTATAAATTGCAGTTTTTAGTAAAAAAATATTTGCCAGAAAATACTTCATATAAATCCACATGTATCTTAGTTTATTATACTTTTCAAGTTAGCAACTTTTTTTCCTGAGAGTCAGACAACAGTCTGGTCATCTGTTTCACTTTGAGTTTATAAATAAGAAGAGTTAATAAAAATCTGTGAGCTGGGTGGTTTGTATTTTGGTTATTTGACGTTATTTATTCAATATTATTTGTTAAATTTTTTTATGATGTTAGTTCTTTCTTTGAATGAGCTGAAAATGATCACATTAATGAAGAAAAAAAAAACTTGAGTGAATTACTGAGTCTAGAGTGTGAAACTAGTGAATAAGGATAGTGCTACGTGTAAAAAAAAACTTTAAATGTGCTTTTTCGCTTAAAATATGCTTGTAATTTTCTGATCTTCTAAATTAAATTCTTTTTTTCCTTTTTCAGGGCACCTGATGTTCAATCTAATAAAGAACGTTTTTCAGTAGTAACAAATATAATTGTGTTCAAGTTTTGTATTTCATTCGTGAAAAATCGTTTTTACTTTCATGACAGTTAAATTTTTTTATCCGTTTTTTTATTATTTTTTTTAATATCCTCTGTAATTATTTCTTATTTGTTAGACCTCTTAGTATCTTAAAAAAACAAAATCGTATTTATGAATTGACAGTTAAGATTTTCAGTAGCCAGAACCTTTGACCATTTGAGCTGCTATCTGTAATATTTCATCCAATGCCCATCTCCAAATACCCATGGAACATCTGCAGAAGGGACCACGTCTTTTGTCTTCAAAATACACGTGGCTCTTTTGAAAAACGTCATGTGACATTAACGACCTGTAAATCTGTTGTTTTAGACCTTCTGAATACGCTTTTATGGTTACGCTATTGTAAACAACATCTTTATTAGTTTGTTGAGAGGTGGGATTGCTGGGGGGGGGGAGACAAAATATTAAAGCTTTTCCAGGGGGAATAAGGCTGTTACCCGATTGAGTTGTTATACTCCATAAATGTTTAGCTGCTGATTTAAGCGGACCCAAAGGCAAAATAGAAGCAGCTGCAGGGGTAATAACTGAAGATGAACGCCTGTAGAGCAATGGCAGAAATTCAATTTGCTGTTTGTAACAATAGATTTTGTACGTATTGTACCTTTTTTGTTCTTTTTGCGAAAATATAAGCTTCGAATTGATGCTTTGTGTTCTTCAGACATAGCTTTTAAAAAACAATTAAATGACCAGTATATTTTTACCTCTCGCCTTCGCTTGATTTTATAGTGGATAAAATATAATTTATTGCTTTCATAACGTATGGAATTGCCCTCGTTATTTTTGCGGAAATTAAAATTAAATCGAAGCTAAAATTGTAAGAAAATACAAGGAAGTCACATTGTTAGTCAAGGCTGCAAACAATAAACTGAATGATTCACCGTGAGTTTTGCCTCATTTTATTAATTTTTATGTGATTTAATTAATTAGTTTACTTTATTACAGTCATTTAGTGTCACAATTTTGCATTTGTTCACTTTGTTTAGTATATTTGACCTCAAAACGACAAATGTTGCAACTCTGCAGGCAAGGTTATGTTGTAACGCCGGTTTTCTACGTTTTATTTCACAAAATTAGCTGGCAACACTGTACACAATTCACTGTGCGAACTAGGGATGCACCGATTAATCGGCAGTACCGATTAATCGGCCATAATCGGCCACTTTGCCGATTATTAATAATCGGTAAAATCAGGCCGATTAATCGGCGGATTTTATTTATTTTTTAATATTACTTTCAAAGTACACCTTTACTAAGAAATTATGATGAATAATTCTATTAATAGTAATGATTATCCTCACACAGTCGATACGAAGTTTTAAATAAATTTAATTCTCCTATTTTGAATAAATATGCACATACACGATTTTGAAACGCTTTTCATGTGTCGATGCTTTTCTCTTTAGCATTGTTCTTTTAGATAACCTGTAACTTTCAAAGAGTAAAAGTCTTGAATTAAAGTTCAATTAAAAGTACCCCCAAGTTGCGGTGCTCACCACAGACTGCCCTCCCCCCACCCACCCCTTTTTAAATTTTATCGCTAGTTAACATTATTAACAATGTGTAACATTATTGACAAGATTTGAAAATCGGCTCTATGACATTCGATAAAATTGTGGTATCATTTTGGGAAAAGTAGGAAAATGAAAAAAAAAAAAAATCTCAGAAATAAATTACGTACTATTTCTAAACTAAGATTTGTGGAAGCAAGAGAAAAAAACAGTGACGGTGAAGTTGTTCGTATTAAAAACAATCATCCTTATCATTAATCGGCTCAGCCGATTAATCGGCCGATTATCAGCAGCCGATTAATCGGTAATCGGCCAATTTGCTTATCGGTGCATCCCTAGTGCGAACCCAATCTTTCTGAAGTTGTTTGGACTTTTGAAGAAGTTGACTTTGAAATTGTTGAAATTTACATGATGTAATACATGGATGCAATACAATACATGATAAAAATATGATGCTGTGAAATAAAATCGGGTAATTAATAAACCTTTAGAAATTTAATTTTTCTGATTTAAAGTTAAACTATTTTCTTTAAAAAAATTTTCATATAACATTTTTCACCTCATTCAAAGTGACTTTAAGTGGTAGGACAGCTTTGAACCTGGCTAATAACTCATCTTGAATTTGTTTTTAAAATTATTTCTTACTTTTCAGTGAGTATAAAATAGTCGGGGAGCTTTTCGCATATCATACACTAATATGCATATAACAATATTAAAACATGAGTGTGGCAGGTTAGACAAATTATGGGTCAAAGACAGCATATCATTTTAGTTTTGCAAAAAATAGACGCTTATAAGAATTTTAATCGTAATAAATGCTTGAAGTAAACTCATCTTTTTGTCAGCTACGATTGATTTTGCGTTCGTTATTTGAAGGAAATTCAAATATTATTTTATGTTTGTTGAGTTAAGGTGGCTAAAAATTCACAAAACAACCTGAAAAATATTATACTTCAACTTTAAATTGTTTTCTGAAGCTAAAATAAGAGAGCTTTGGGAAAAATCACTGAACAACTAATTTATGTAACAGTGGACTTGATTTATTAAAATTACAAGCTGCTAATTTTTAACACATTTAATTAATAATTTGTTTTCTTTTCGGATTTAATGCATAAATGCTTTTCACTCTTATCTGGTAAATTAAGAGCGTCTTACACGCCTGAAAACTGAATTTTTACATTCAAATGTTTTATGATGCTTACATAATGGTTTGTACTACCGTGGGAGAAAAGCTAAAGTACAATAGATGACAAAAATGAAAAAAAAAAAAGTTACTTTCTTTTAAATTCCCGTGACAGTATATGATTGTGCATTGAACATGTTACGAACAGTACTGTTTTAATTGTATTTTTATAACAATAAATAACACAAACTGGTTGGAAATGTTCCTACCTTAATTTGCTAAATTTTTCCGTAACGCAAAAGTATGATGTTGGAGTTACATACTCCCCGAACCCTTACCTAAAAAGCGAAAAAACAATTACTACTTTACTGGCAAATAAACTTACATTTCTTTGCATAAAAAAACTCAAATCTATCTGTCAATCCGTATGCATTGGAAGAAAAAATATTTGAAAGTACGTCTAAACTATTGCTTGTGGTATGTCCTTAAATTTCCTTTTATTCTCACAGCTAAATAGGGCAGAAAAAAAACCTTTCCATGCAAAACATTATTATAAATAAACTTTACGGCAAATATTTCAGTCTTCCTTCCTATCAATTCGCAATTTTCTCTATGACATGGCAAACTTTTCTTTGCTTTTCGCATGACATTTGGACCTTAAAGAAGAAGAGCGAAAAAAATGGCAGAAATTCTTCGAGCGACTTTTGTCTCGGATTCCATTCAAAGTCGCATCAGGTTTCATTCGCTGCCTCAAAAGGTAATGTTGCCAAACGGCTGTCAGAAAAATAGCTAATAATTTCAGAGAGAAATATAATGGAAAAGGTGCCCGGTTTGCGTGTTCGCTTTAAATGATAAAACTGTCACCAATATTTTTTGACTTCGCTTCGACATTGTTACATCATCAGAATGGGAAATTATTAATACATTCTTTTTGGAAGAGGGAAAATGCGGAACTAATTTAAAATTACGTTTTTAATTGCAATCCAGAATCAAAAGAAAATTGATCTGACAGTGTTGTGGCATTATGTTCAGACGAAGCGTAAAATGCAATGTTAGGAAGAGACAAAAATGTGTTGAATTTTATTTTGTTTCTGAATTTAATTGCCGCCGTGATGCTTAATGTAGAAGCAAGACAAGAAAAAGAAAAAAGTGAAAGATTTCTTTTAAAGTAACGTCAGTAAAATGCCTCCTAAACAAAAAGCTGATTTCTGCATGATTTATTTTTACTTTTTGCACATTAATGGCTTACATAACTATGTGAGGGAAATGAAAAACCAGGCAGTTACATGATTATGCGATTAAAATAAATATCTATATTTTTCCAACATTGCACATTATTATTATTATTATTTAACTCAGCGAAATGATTGTCTAGATAAGAATATATCTTAAGTACGTGTAATTAAGACTATTTTTTGACACATTACTGTGGTTTTTGAGATACATCACTTTTCTTTATTTCTCTATTCCTATTTATACTGTTATTTCCATTTTTCAATTTAAATATCTTTACTTAAAATTAAAAATTATCATTCCTGCCCCCCCCCCCCTTTCTGCTGTGAAAATTTCTCACTCTATATAATAAGCGAACTGTAGCTTATTCTAAATCCACAGATACATTCCCCAAGTAATGTGACCTTTATTTTGGTGAACTGTTGATGGGTTTTGTATCATCATTATGTACTTATCACCATCATCCTATTTCATTATTTTAAAAATGTTAAAAATCTATATTGATTCAATTTCCACATAACTTTATTTATTTTGTTTCTGATGAAAAATTAAATAAATAAATAAAAAGAAAGAAAGAGAAAACTGTTTCACAATTACTAACCATACCTCTCACTTTAAAATTGATCGCATCGTTGTAACCTCTCTCTTGACTTTTAAAATGTCCGTCTATCCCAAGTAGCACACTTCGTTTTATAAACGTTGTAAAATGGTTATTAACGTTGTAACAATCGCTTAAAAACGTTTATAAAACGTTTAAACGTTACTTGTGCTACCTGGGATGATAGTTCCTCCACAAATCAGTTGCCCGCCAATTTTCATGAACATATTGATGTGGCCCTCGAACAGAAAACCGTTTTATGACCATCCGATTTTTTTTACTTTTAGCCTTAGAATAAATATCATATATAATTGTTCAAAGTTAATTAAAAGTATTGTACATTAAAACCAACTGACAAATATATAATTATATTATCATTTTAAAAGATGAGACCACCAAAAAAATGCCGAAGCATAAAAGAAGACCACAATCATTTTTTTCTTGTACTCTGCAGTTGTTTTCTAATATAGCTCTTAAATTTACAGTAACCTTCTATGAATAGCCATAGTAAGTATTCTGAAAACACAGCCTATTTCAAAACCTAGCGAACTTGGGCGTTCAATTCCTACTGCCCTTTACGAACTTGAATTTGCAAAACTGGGTTAAAACCTTCCCAAAATGAGAAGATTCTTGTTTTCACCCCGATAATAGCCCCGAATAACATTTACGAGTGCCGAAAACCCTAAAAGATGAACTAAGATTCCGTTGCTGCCTGGGGTTAACGGCAACTTTGGAAATACAACTGCAGAAACACTTAAGGGGGAAATACTCTTCGCAATAATCTTCGTATATAATTAACCAAAGTTCCTAATACGTAATTATTGCGTTTAAGAAGCTCCTGCGACCTTTTTTCCTCCAGAAAACCACCGGATTGCTTTTGAATGTGGAATTTCATTCCACTGGTAATAACAGAAATTATTGTAAGCCGCTTCCATCTTTAAATCTAATGGCTTTTGAATAGCTAAGTTGCGAAATGTGTCAGATTAGGATCAACTTTCGGAGGTGAAGATTTACAAGGCAAATAAAATTAGACTACTCGTTAGCGAATAAATATAAATTTACGAGTTCCAGTAGTAGAAAAATTTATGGCATTGGAATTGGGAACAGAAGCATTGAATTATTGAATAGTAATTAATGGCTACCAGGAACTATGCGGCGGTAAAATATTTGAAAAGAATTTGTTGCAAACGAACTACAGTGCAGCTCACCTTTTATGACCCGCTTATACTTAAACTGAAATAAAGTTTCAGTTGTAAAATAGAAAAAACATTATTCGTTTCAAATTTTTGAATAATTAGCTTTTTTTTTAAGTTAGTTTTCAGCCATGATGCTTTTTATTCGGAACTTTTTAAACTTGAGGTGCGTGACATGACTAGTCTTAATTGTTCAAGCGATTTTGCATGAATATTGTAAGGTCGTTACAGTTGAAAGTAAAATCAACGTCATAAAAAGGCATGCACTTGAAAAGAATTGTCACCACATGATTCGGGGTTTGTTCAAAGCAAAAAAGATGTGAAATTGCTGCAGTGATCCAAATTTTCAGTTCGTCTAGATTGGTAGGTAAGAGAGTTATAAAGACAAAATCCTTTACATATCCCCACAGAAAAAAAAATCACATGGTGTTCAGTCCAATAGCCAAGAGCACGGCTAACCATGAAGTGCTAAATCACCTTTCCCTTGATCGTAATTTTGGCGATATGAATAATAAGTAACAAGCATAGAGCTCTAATACAAAGAGGAGAGTGAACTCAGATGTCCGTTTTTTCCACCAAGCGAGTATGGCTAGAGGATTTTTCTTTTCGCATTTAAACTCAAGTTTTATTCTGTAAAGCGTTTTGCTATGCATTTTTCGAGTCATTGATCTACTCAGTTAGGGACGTCGAAAAAGAAAAAAAACGATAAATTCCCCTTGAATTGTCGCAACTTTTTGTTTCATTCAGTGGTTGGAAAAACTACTTTTTTTTTGTAGCAAACTACAACTACTTAGGGGTCATTCCATAGTGACTAACGTAACATTCAGAGCTGATTTTGTTACTGTTTTTACTTGTAACTTAAACGATAAAAAATATTTTTTAGTTATGCTGGTGGATTTACAATGTGCGTGGTGTCTATGTATCATTTTTGCTAAGACTTTAAAACAAAATTACTGACAGTAGCTATTTTTTTCAAAATAGCAGTGTGACTAATGTAACATTTTTGCAACTCTGAAAATTAATGCTCATGTTGTGAGGCTAAAATTTCTCAAAGTTAAGCAAGTGTTAAAAATTGAATGATATATTTGAAAAATGTATAAAGTTGGCTTTTAAAAACATAAAACACATTTATTAAATCTTTTAATTTTTAGTCTTAAGTGTCACTTTTACTCAAGGTGGAGTGTGACTAACGTAACGTGACTAACGTAACCATCGAATAACATGCAATAAACATACTACAAACTATTTATTATGGCTAATTCTAGTGATAATTTAATATTTTTTCAATTTTTTAAACTTCTTGTGTTATATGATTTTTATTTATTAATTAATTTATTTATTTTTTGATACTTTTGTCACTTCGGTATTTTTTTTCCGCTGAAATTAACATTTCTATGGAAAGGCTCTTTGTTATAAATGTAGTAAACTACAACTACTTTTTTAAAAATGTAGCAACTAGAAACTACTTTTGAAATGTTGTCGCTACTTCGCTACTTTTTAAAAAATAAATTAAAAAAAAAAAGCATACACCGTTTGAGGATTGACCGAAAAAATTCGAAAAGTGGTTTCGATTAATAAATTTATTTGGACATGGAATATTACTAGGAATTTGTCTACTTTTTTTTTTTGTTCTAATTTCTCTTTTTCAGAATTTTTTTTTTTTAATTTTGCGAATATTCGCCGCAAGATAGAATTCAAAAGTGAAAAGATTGAAAAATTTAACCGTCAAATTTCTAATAATCCGTTGCCGGGGATGTTTATGATTATGAAAATTATTTGTCGGAATATGAAAATTATGATGCCAAATAAACCAATGACGTCAAACAGATAGAACGTATGGCGTCAAAATGATACATCTAAGATTTACTCACATTTTTATAGTTCTTATTTCTCATTGCGTCCGCTGGTGCTTTCGTGCAAGATTTGTACCTCTTAGATTCGATTAAACATGATTCGAAAGAGAGAGAGAATTTCATTCTTTCTCTTTTTTTTTCCCATTCATTTATTTATTTATCAATTTTTTTTTCAATTATAAATTCAAAAGTAGTTTCCAAAAATCGCTACAAACTACTATTGTTTTGTATCGCGCCACTCACTACTCTACTTTTTTAAAAAAGTAGTGCGCTATACTACAAACTACTGAAAAATGTAGCTACTACAGTAGTTTCGCTACTTGTAGCGCGCTACTTCCGACCACTGGTTTCATTCATGTTCTACTAGAGAGCAGCAGGTCTAATATTCCCAAATCGGTTGCCTTATGAAAACTACACCATTATTTTTGAGTTACCCTGTATGAATGATGTACAGCTAAACCACGTGAATCATGTAGTGAGTTACCACCCCTAAGCAGGGGCAAAGGCAGAACTGCATGAAATGCACCACCAACTCGGCCATGTCATCCTGCATAACACGGCCTAGTTGGTAGTGCATTTCATGCACATGAATCAAGTGCAAAATAACCAAAAATGACTAGTAATTGCTCCCGTGATCTTATCAGAATATCGATTATTTGCCCAGTGTAATCGATACGATCATTACTAAGCCTAAATAATTAATTCGCGGAATCCATTCCAGGAATTAAACTTCAATCTGTACTCGTCATTCGGACGGACACGAGGGAGGGAAGATATCCCCGCATCATCAGCAGGGGTTAAGGAACCAGGTCAAAATCTACCTTCGCAAAAGAGGAATGATCTCTGACACATAAATTAAGAAGAAAAGGGGAGGGGGACGAAGAATGACTGCCGAACAAAATAGAACGACGTTTCGAAGTTTGGAATCTCTTTTGGAAGAAGAGGCACGCGACGTTCGGCAGCAAAAACCCTCTCATTAGACTCGCACGTGACATGCTCGCGAGCCAATCGCCTAATGGTGATCGCAGCACGTGACGAGCATGCTTCATTGCTGGCCACGGGGGGAATAAAAAAAGAGGGACAAACAAACGAAATAGACATTCTTTTCAAATGAGTTTGTTGAAAATATGGATAGGAAGAGAAAAAAAGAAACAACCATCCCTTCTTTTGAGTTACATTTAAATACTTTACAAGATACAAAACAGATAAATAAATGAGAAAATTCTGGAAAATAATGATGTCTTTCCTCATTGTAATTAATATTCAGCAGAAATAATACGAAGTGCTAGTCGGTAACAACTTAAGTGCTAAAACTGTCCTCCTTTTTTTCCCTATATTTCTGGTTTTCTTGATCATAAATTTTGCTTTCTAAAGAAATGCAATGACTTCAGCTAAATCAGGGGTGGCCAACCATTTAAGAGAGAGTGCCACCAAAGACTCTATAGCTTCGCACAAGACTGGACACTTCAGCTCAAATCAGTGCTTTCACTTTTCGACCATCGACCGTCAAAGATTTGAAACGGGAAAAGCCAACAATTAGGAGATCATTTGGCGAAACAATTTTAGTCAAAAGAGTTTCACCCACTGTTGGGGCGATACGTCGCCAAAGTGGGGCGTCGCCATACGATGGCTCACGGCGCTCGAAGAGGCCGAGGGTCTTTTGAGACGGGGGGACATTTTGGGGGTCGCGGGAGCATTTCAGCACGGGGAGGGAGAGTAATGTTTTCAGCGAAAGGTTGTTTATGGACAGGTTGTGTTGAAAAAATTAACAATGAATTCAAATGGAGCGCGAGAGGAATAATAGAATAAGCCCCAGATGACAATTTTAATTTCTCTCAAATATATGTAAGAATTATGAAATCATGCTGTAAAATTGTGAATGAATTTAAATATTCAATCTATTTTTGAAAAGCAATCAAACTGTGGTGTTAACAAAAGGGGTCAGTAGAATCAGTTACAGGCGGCGCCCTCGCATGTTTATGAATCCTGTTTTTTTTTTTTTGCTAGATTATTTCTTTCATTTTTTTATCTATTTATTTTTTTATTCGTTTTTTAAAGCAAATTTTTTGATGTATTTTGATCGTTGTTGAAATTGTATTATTTTTAAGTTTTATTACGCGTTACTGGTCCTGACACGTCTTAGTAACTCGCAATCACAATTACCAGTGGATGTTTTTTATGCTATAGAGACAGTGGCGTACTCAGGGGGTGGGCTGATAGGGCTGCAGCCCCCTCCGAAATTTTTAAAACGATTTTTTTGCATTTAAGCTTCAATATTGTTTTTTCCCTTTCTTACTTTTCAAAGTCGCAACATCAGAAAGAGTTTTCCGTTAAAATAATTCGGTGTTAGACAAAACGAAAAGAAAATAAGAGAAATGATTTTTTTTTTTTAAGTTTTAACTCGTCTATTTTACTGTATTACTGTTACATTTATGATTATTTTACGAAATTCAATTTTGTTCATTTTTATTGCAAATATATGTTTCAGAAACACTGATTAATGCGTGTTCATTTATATCTCTTTTTTCATTATATTTAAACAGATGTGATTGAAACCCAGTTTTTGGAACAATAGTAAAACGATCGATATTAAAAAGCACAAATTGCAATACATGTGCAAGCATGTGATTCAAGAACATCTCTGTCAGTAAAACAAAAAAATTCCAAACTTTATATTTGTCATTTTCTGTTTTCGTCAAAACGCTTTTTCTTTTTTATAGCAATTATAACTATTAAAAAAAAGATGTATTTTTATCATATTAAATTAGTATTGATATCACAAATTCGAAACATTCACTTCTTTTAATTATTTATGAGGTACCCCCCCCCCCTATCTCAAAGAGTTTCGCCTCAGCCCCCCCTGAAACGATTTGTCTGCGTACGCCGCTGTATAGAGAGGTAGGGATGTAAACCGCAGCCTCTATCATTGGACCCTCAGAAAACTGAACCTTATGTCTTAGCTGTCAAAAAATGGAGACCTTCTGTCCGAGGATCTTATGTCCGCTGGACCTTATGTCCGACTCTCCTTCATTATTGGCTGCTGGTAAGAAAATGATTTTTTTTAAAGAAATTCTGGAAAATACATGAAATGTTTAGGATTAAAAATGTGAAACTAGTAAAAAAAAAGATGTAAATATTATATTATTTAAGAATATTTAATTTGAAAAGCTAAATTCAACTCCGACTTAATTGTTGAGCAGCTATTTTGAAGATGAGTAAAATTAATTAAGAGTAGTATCATTCATTTTTCATTAATACTCCTAAACTCTGCTCCAGTGGTTGGTAAAATGGAGTTGTGAGCCGCAAATGAATGTTTACACAAGCATTTTTATATTACAGAAGCGGGTGAGTAAGCAATTATATTTGGATTTAACTAGAATCTGTGTACTAGTGACTTAAATAGTTTTGTCCAATATAAATTTCATATTATATGTTTCTTTCTGTATCCTGTTTTTTGGTTACCACGCCAGATCTTCCTCATTTCTTTATTAAATTCCGTGATTTACCCCTCATTTTAAAGCATATCGTGCGGCTATTGACGAAAAGTAAACATATTTCCTTGCCCAAAAGAAAGAAAAAAATCAGTTTCTTTCTGGTTTTTTTTTTTTTTTTTTTTTTCATAATTTTTATTATGCATCATTTCAATAAATAGGATCGGGAAACTAAGCGACTAGCACGGTTGATGGAGCGTCGTGCTTATGATAGGAACGGCGTTTAAGTCCGAATCCGGGGAACGGAAAACCTTTTATTGGGTTTTTTTTCTTCAGCACAATTCTGATCCATTTTTCCATTAATGCGTGATATAATCTCATTGCAAAATCCTGAGCTACAGATCTGTTGCTGTGAAAATCGGGAAACAAAACATTGATTTTAATTCAGTAAATCGTAATTTAAAATCTTATGCAATAATATTTCTCTAGCCTGTTTTCTGTTACCATGCGAGAACGCGTATTTATTTCTAAATGAAATTCTATGATTTGCCCTTTATTTATGATTATCGTGCTGGCAATTGGCGAAAAATAGGTCCACTGTCTATTTTTTTTCAATTTTTATTTATTTATTTTTTATTGCACATAATTACAAGGAATAGCATAGGAAAACTGATATGCAATGGCGCGGTTGGATAGATTTTTTTTTTTTTTTTTGTTTCCACATAAAATTTCGTAAAACTACAAAAGTAATTTCTCATTCAGCAAAAAAAAAAAAAAAAAAACTTAATTTCACGCCTGTTCTTTTTTTAGGGGGGTGGGGGGGGGGCTATTTTCCTAAAAATTACCAGAAAAATCGAATTTTTAATTACTGCTCTCAAGCTCGGAAACTTCGCGCGGGTGAGATAGCATTGAATTAATGCTTGACTTGATATTGGCCCATTTTACGACGCGGCAACAAAAGTTTAAAAAGCTCAATTACAAAAAAATAATAATAATAATAATTATAATACTAAGTCCCCTCCTTGTGACAGAAAAGCCACCATACTCGAAAAATACTAGTTTTTCCTTCACATATTCTAAGCAGCTACGTCTTGGACTTAGGGCTCGACCATATGCGTAAAAGGATAGCTCTGTATTTTTATGAGTATATTATATTAAGAGGTAAAAACTACACAAGTGTAGTTCCACGAAATACACCCCACCCGCAGCTCGTTTGACCGTTATCAGTAGGGGAAGACCGCCTATATTGGACCACTGCTTAAATTGGACCTCGGGCTTAAAATCTAATACAGAGATCTGTGCTACACTTTAACAGTAGAAACATAAAGTTTTAGGAATAAAATCAATGTGTATGAAGTTTCACCAGTCTTCGAACTGTTTAGCTTGAGTTACGGCTTGATTTGTGTTGAAAACGTGCGAAATCTTATTTTTCGGACTTGTTTCTAGAAAGATAACTCAAAAACTTGTGAATTGCGGTAAAATGCTGTGACAGTATTATAATTTGTGTTTAATAAGGATTACATCGATGTATTTACATGCGCGATTGTGATAGTTTTTGACAGAGCAATGAGCTGAAGAATAAAAAATGGCGTGTTTTCCTTTATTGGACCGAAAAAAATTTCCTATATTGGACCGGTGGTCCAATTTAAGAATATGATTTTAAACAAGACTTTTAATTAATCGTAACACAAAATAAGTGACTCGTTTCATTTAATAGCGTAGTTAACATTATTTTAAGCATACTTTAACACCGATTCACGATATTCATTTAAACTTTTTTATCAAGCACATTTTTATCAAGCAGAAGCTGCAACTTCTTAAAATGTATGTTTTTTCTTTCTCTTCATCCATTAAGCTGCAGTTTCAAGTTGTTAAACATAGCAATTAACTTAAATAACATTTACGCTGGTTTACCGAGAGAAAAATATGAAATTCTTCCATATTTTGGAAACAATTTATATGCTACTAAAATGTTCAATGTAGATGAAGCCGGTCTTTTCACTGTCCAAAAGTCCCAAAATATATTGACGTATAGAGGTTAACATCAGGTTGCATCAGTAATGAGTGGTGAATGTGGTAGAAACACACTGGTTATTTGCTGCATGAGTGCAACAGAATTGCAAGCTCCCCATGCTTATTTTTAAAAGATTACGTTCTATGTATGAACTTATCGTAAAAGCTTCCCTTCCCTGGTGAGCAATATGCTTGTTCAAAAAAAATGTTGGATCACAAACGATAATTCACACAATTGATACAACCTTTCATCAAAACTGTTAAGTCAAGCAATACAAAAAGCATGTCCTTCTATTAATGGATAGGCACAGCACGTACACAAGGAACATTGATTCAATAAACTTGGCTAACGAGAACGATATAATAAGAATTTCTCTTTAAGCACATTATACACGTAGATGTGGTCTTTATTCAGTCTGTCGACATATTTTAATCGAGCATGTGATACACGATGCGAGAACATCTAATGAAATCCATTATATAATATCGCATAAGAGAACTGCTTGGTAACTCTTATGGGCAAACCGCAATTAAGGCCATGGCAAATGCTCTGAGTTGATTCTAAAGAACAGGAGTTTGGCCTGTTAATTGACATGTGTTTAATGACATTGACTTGGCTGCAGCAGAATTAGAGGCAAAGTAGTCCAGATAAAACTACTCAAAGTGATCAGGTTTCATGTTCGGTACACCATGTACAAGAGCTAGCTACGACTTAAATTAGTACAAGTTCAGCAAAATCGGCAGATAGTTCTCATCAAAACATGATTTCCAACTCTAACTATGATTTTGTGAAGCCGGCTCACATATCACCTTTGCCTAAAAAAATAGAATGAACAAAAAGGAAGGCTGTCTCAGCAATCATTCTAACGCCGTATAAAAGAGGCATAGAGCAGAAAAAATTACACAAGAAGGAGCAAGAAACTGCACAAAACAATTGTTATTGCAATACTTGTCATAGAGATTAAGTACAAAACTTGATTAAGTGTATGAAATGCCATCAGCGAGTTTAGCAACACTGCCTAAGTGAGGTCGAAGCAAAAGAAATGCTATTGCAAATCCTGGAAAAAAGCTGTACAGTTCAAATATAAATTATTCTATGATTTCCTGGTACGGTCCAATTTAGGAAGCGCATGGTTCAATTTAGGCGCATATATTCCTAAATTGGACTTTTGGAACTTTTTATAAGATAATTTTTTAAAAAATAATTTTCGTATTTATAGAAAATATAAGCTCCTAGAGCGGTTCCTGATTAAATTTAGCTTACGATGCCCTATTTTGCATTTCTGTTTTGCTTCACATTGAGCGACACAGGCCTCCTGTTCTTAGGGGGTCCAATATAGGCGGTCTTCCCCTATCAAGGAAACTGTTACCCTCCTAAGACTGTTGACAAGAGGACAGAACCGACAGAACCTGGAAAACAAGAGGCCATAAAACACATGGCCTAGAGCCCGAAGAGGTCGAAGAATGATGGAGGACCACCGCCTCCAGACGTTTTGTTCCGCTTAGCTACTTGATTCCAGGGTGCTTGATCCCAACAGCAATTACGGGACAAAGAGTTGAATACATACAAGGAGACACTTCGCTTTTGGCGATTGTCGGTGTAGAGCGTGAAATGTTGTTTACGTGTTTATGGTGTAAAGAAAATAATTTTTTTTTGGAGATGTTCATACATGCTAGAGATACTTAATTCTCTCCCTTTTATTTATTTTTCTTTTTTAATACTCCATATTTTCCCTCCCGGACAAAATTCAGCAAAAACAACTTGAAATACATTATAGTGCAGCAGATATATGACAAAAATTAATGGAATTAAGCCTTTAATGATAGAAGCATATAACTTGGGATGGACATACTATATATTAACGAGTAATTCTGGATACGCGGCCATCTGAGGTTTCAAATATTTCAGCAATGGCGGACGTTCGAAATTGCGGCCTCTGAGTACATATTATGTACTTCTTTGTTTCGTTATTCACAATGTTCATAGCGTACGTTGCGAAAAAAATCACGGGATTTCATACCCTTCTCTTTAAAAGTTTTATTGCGTTCCCTTTTTCAGTGAATTTTAACTTTAACCTATAAGGGCGCTTCATAGTTCTTTTTTATCGCCCAAAAATGCGCAGCAGATATATGACCAAAACTGATGGAATCGTGCCTTTAATGGTAGTTGCTTACAAATTTGAGTACAGATGTCAAATATATAAGGTGGTAATTCTGGATATTCAGCTATTTAAGTTCTAACATTCTAGCATATTACATTACATTACACTCCAGATTCCCATATTTCAGTAATGGCGGACATTCAAAATGGCTGCTCTTGAATGTCATCTGAGAAACTCCATTGTTTTTAACCCCCGACGCAACAAGGAAGGTGGTTATAAGTTTGGCGTGTCTGACGAGCTGTGTATCTGTCGATCTCTGTATCTGTGTGTAGTACTCTAGCGCTTAAACTGATGGACCGATTTTGAAAAAACAAAAAAAAAAAGTATTGAGAGAAATTAATTAAAAACTTTTAAACTATTTTTTGCAATTTTTGAAATGAAAACATACTTGAAAATTTAGAAGAATAGTACCAAAAGAAGGAGAAAAAAAGCCTGCTGATGATAGAATGTGTTTGGAACTTCCATATCATACAGAACTCGAAACATAAAGTTTTTTTAACAAATGTGGCTCAGCCTTAAATTAACACGATTGAAAACCGATGTCATTGTTTGACGGCAAGGAAAGAAAACTAAATCCTTTAAAATGTTTATTTGTTGTCAGTTTCTATTTATTAACAATTAAATATACTTGTAATTGATATGAGTATAGGAATTTTAAAATGAGTTCCAATCTTCCCTCTTTTTTTTCTCTGCTTTTACGACTATAAAATTTTACTGGCTTTGATTGCTTTACATTTTAGTCGAACTTTTATCCTTTCATTGTATTTTTAATCGTCAATTTCTTTCGGAATGGATTCTGCAAGTGATCATTTTCTGTGATCACTTTAAAAGACTTCGCTCTGGTAGTTTCGAATGATTTTAATGAGATGGAATGGATCTGTTTTTGGTAAATGAAGTTCTGACTGATAGTTGTCGTCACTATATTAGGATTTTCTCACTGCTTCAAAGAATATACTTGGAATGTAGGTAAGATTATGTGTGTATATTTTAAATAACGAAACAAAATGATTCTTTTAATTTTGGAGACGGATGGAAAATGTACATGCGCTCACATGGCTTCTTTTTTTTTTTTTTTGAAACTTTATTGCACGAGCACAGACGTGATGGTACAGCTAGTTAAAGAATAAAGCAACAAGAAGTTACCTCTGTACTACAACAATAATTTTAAAATACAAGTTTGAAGCACTAAAAGAACAATAAAAAAATGTATTTACTTGTTCCGGGATGACAAGAAAACATCTTAAAAAAAGGAAAAAAAATGTGAGATGAGTAGGCTTGGTGGTGATAAATGTTATAATTAAAATATTAGGACAAAAAAAGGGGTGGGGCGAAAAATAAATGTGGAAGTAATATTTAAACAGCTTTTATCAACTGAATTTTGTATCCAGAAACAAAGCACACACATCTTTTGCATTCAAAATGAGTCCCTTATAAACCTCCAAAACACGTTTATGTAATGTTTTATTTGATTTCCGTTTGCAACGTTTTTGTTATTTATTTATTATTTTTTTCTTATTACTTTAAGGAACAGTAGCACACTTCTGTACAAAACTCAAATCACATTTATAATTCAAGTTTTGTACAGGAAGAAAAAAAATCAACTCAAGTTCATAGCTTTATCCTGCAGTAAAAATTTTGCTGTCTTTAACAATATTTGATTTTTACAACTACGCGGTATTGATCGAGTACCTGATCGAAACAGCCAAATACGGAGTATTTCCCGAGTACTCGGTACGACACAAATAAAGTTATAAACTTGTACTGAAAAAACTACTTACGTAGGATTATTAATCAGTACAGGCGTTTACTGTTTTGGTGCGTAACGGTTATTCCCGTTTTAATGTGATGGAGTAAAATGGTGGGAAAGTCTTTTTTTTTTTCCCGCTGTCCGTTCACTTGTTAAGAGTGGATCGCTTTCTCGTTTGTCTTATCTCCCCTTTAATCGCAAAGCCTGGACCATAAAATCTCTCGGACGAAGTGTGGGGAGAGAGCTGCGGTCACACACTTGACGATTCGAAATTGGGTGGTAATTAGTATACCCCCACCCACCCCGCTGCTTGCTCAACCTACGTTCTCTTTTTCTTGGAATTCTGAGGAAAAAGCTTGGCAACCCTGACGCCAATTCCAAGAAACTAGAATTTTATCTTGGCGTTCAATTTAACCTGCTCAGCTGTGAATGAGAGTTTTTTACAGTACCATCTTTGACTCTCATTGCAGTTGTTTTCACCGCTGTACTTCAAAACTGGTTGCGAAGCGTCCAATCTTTCCCTTTTAGAGTATCTTTGGTGCCACTATCTGGAGAGAAAAAACTCAGCGTGCCACATTGTATTTTTCCAACAAGTTGATTTCTTTTTAGCCTACTTTCCCGTTAAAAATAAAAGAAAGACGAAAAAAGTATTAAAAGTAGCTTAATGCATCTAAAAAATATCGCCAAGTCCAAAAAATATCGCCAAGTTAAAAAAATATCGCCAAGTCCAAAAAATATCGCCAAGTTAAAAAAATAAAAAGGTAAAATGAATATCGAAAAATTAAAAATTTGAAAGTAGGGTATTGAGATGGGGAATTTGTGTGTCGGTCGGTCGGTCGGTCGGTCGGTCGGTCTGTCTGTCCCCCCCTAATAACTTTTGAATGAACATTCCGATTTGGACAAACTTTTTTTTGTTGGAAAGATCTCGGCGAGTACAGCTCATTCCCATATTTGATTTTTTGATTTGAACAATTTTTGGTTCAACTTTGAGCAGTTCAAAAAACCGGTCTCGCGATACTAACTTTTTAATGAACAGTCCGATTTGAACAAACTTTTTTTTGTTGGAAAGAACTTTTCAAGGGTACTTCATTCCCGTATTTACATTTCCGATTTGAACAATTTTTCGTTCAACATTGAACCGCTCAATCAAGCTGTCACCCCTAATAACTTTTGAATGAACAGTCCGATTTAAACAAACTTTTTTTTGTTTGAAGCATCTCGGCAAGGATACTTTATTACCGTATTTAAATTTTCAATTTGAACACTTTTGGTTCAACATTGAACCGTTCAAGCAACCTTTCCCCACCTAATAACTTTTGAGTGAACCGTCCGAATGGAATAAACTTTTTTTTGTTTGAAAGATCTCGGAGAGGCTTTCCCATACATTCCCATATTTCGCTTTTTGATTTGAACCATTTTTCGTTCAATATTGAACCGTTCAGAAAAAAAAATTAACATTAGCGTCTACGGGGAATTTAAGTTGAATGTTGATCCTGAACTTAAAGTCGGATTTCCTTCAAACTAACTTTGTAAGAAAATGGTTTTGATAAATAATGTTTGTAACGTACTTTTCTGAGTAATCTTCTGTGAGGACTCTGATTCCGACTCCGACTCCGCAAACATGGCGGAAATGCAGGCTTAGAAAAAAAAATTACTGACTGTGCAGACGATTTTTTGTTTATTTATTCACTTATTTTATTTTATTTAAAATTATTATTATTATTATTTTTTTTTTTGGCAGACGATGTTTTTTTTGTAACAAAAATTTTTCATTCACGAGAACATTTTATTCTTTATTTATATTTAACAACTGGCAACAGATTAAAAGTGAAATTCGAGACATTTTATTAACGGACGAGGTTTTTTTTTCCTTTTTTTTTCTTTCTTTGATAAAATGTGTTTTGATGCTCTTTGTACTTTTATTTATTTATTTCTTTGTTTTATTATTATTATTATTATTATTATTATTATTTTTTTTTTTTTTTTTGAAAACGATGGAGGCTTTTTTCTACGGAGGAACTGTAACAGTTACACTCTTTAAAGGTGCGACAAAACTTTATTTATTGGTTAATTACTTTTTACGTGTCTATTTCATCTGATGAAAGGGGTATATTTTGCTTTTCGAAATCAGCTCTAAGTGCTAAAAAGGTATGTTTGACATAATTTTAAGTCTCAGATAATTAAAAGAATAATGATCAGATGCGAGAATGCCGATGTCGATGTACGGGAAAGTAGGCTCGTTTAGTTCTTGACAGAACTTCTTGTTTAAAGTTAAAAATAGATTTTATGCAGTCTGATTATGCAATTCTTACTCAAATGAGACATTTTTTCTCGTAAATCTGAGCAATTGAAATCTAAATGATAATAAAGATAAAACAAGTCCGAACTTAAGAGTTATCGTTAGTAAACATTTTTATAGATTTTGTCAATTGGCTTATGCTTAAAATAGAAACAAATAACCATTAAACAAGTAATATTCTATTCTAAAAATTAAACAGTCTGTACTTAATGTTGTTTATGAGTCTGCATCTTTTCTACCAAGTATTTAATTTTAGGATTATTTCTTGAGAATCCTAAGAAATTTAACTGTTTTAAGTGCAATCAATAAATATTCAACGGTGTTTCGATTTTTCTGCATTTATAACAGAAAATATTTCTTTAGAAGCGTATTTTTAGCCAAATCTACAACAGCATCAGACAGCTAAAATGTGTAAATGTGAAAAAAAAATTGTTGTTACAAATTTCCAAATTTCTATACAACGCGGGTGACTTTCTGTTGAAGTAAGCTCTTGTATTTGATAACCAATGCAAAAGGTCAGTAATTCCGATTTGGATTTCAGTAGGGTAACAAGTAGTGTTTTGCAGAGAAATAAAACAAAGAATTTGAAAATATCAGCATTTTTTTTATGATCCTGAAAATCATCAAACCTAACACTGAATGAATACTTAAAATCGGTGTAAAATTTTTTCCATATAACCATTGAAAATTATTAAATTTCGGTTGATACTTTCAGTATTAACTTATAATGTTTTATTCTTTTTTCTCCAAAGCAGAGAGAAAGAAACTGAAGTTTCATCATAAAAGAATGTAGATGGTCTCTACTGGTTTAGGAAACATTTTTTTTTTTTTGCGTACAATCTTAAATTTAAATCACTTAAACGCAAGATATTAAGAGATGGCATAGCTAAATTAGTTCGCTATTCTCCATTTCTAAGTAGTAAGTCCTCATTGCTTTCCTTCCAGCTATTTTGAAAACAAACTTTCTAAAATCTTATGATTATTTTTCCGTTGGATAGCTATTGCACATTTTTATGAAGGAGTAACTTCTGATACTCTCCTCTTTCTCCTGTGAAAAGTTCACAAAACATTCAGAGCTCTAATTCGTAGTTTGTTAATACAATTAACTCTACAGGGTCACCAACAGAAAAAAAAGTCTCATTCCTTGGCAAGGAACTTGTGATAGATAATTCGATGACACTTTTGAAGTTTTTTTCCCAAATTATTTTCAAGTAATGTAACAAAAACAATTTAAGGGTCTTCATTTGTGCCACCATGCCAAATTTTGTCCAATCTAGTTTCTTAATTTTAGTTGCAGAGGTTGTTTTTTCTTTTTTTTTTTTTTTTTTCAATTTCATCACCCGTAGCTGAAAGTTTTGCAGATCAAGAATCCATTCTGCAGCATCGAAAGTTTCATTCGTGTCAAGCATAAATATGCTTTACAAAGCATTGTCTGTAGCGTCACAGCTTCCGTTAGATGTCCGAACGCTAAGTACTTTGCAATATTGTAGTTCAGACAATTTTTAAGCCAGCCTCCTGACACTTAATTGTCACAATATCATGACATTTATCAGTTTAAGGATTTTAGCTTTTTTCAATATTTTTGAGATCGACATTTTTTTCTCAATTTTGGATTTTTTTTTCAAAAAGTCTTCACGTGCCACTGTTACTGGTCTGCCGTGCCACATTGTGGCACGCGTGCCGCGGGTTGGCCAACCCTGGGCTAAATGATGAAGTGTGTGCGTGTGTTTATTTATTAGTTTTTAGACAATGGTTATCTTTTACTGTTATGATTCCTAATGTTTTTTCAGGGATAGCTTCATGGCTCGCTCCTGCTGCTTGATTTGCACCAAAGCAATAAAATGAAGTATTAAGAAATTTCAATTCATATTCGGGTGGAATCAAAAAATATTAAACAATTCCAATGAAACGATCAATAGTAAGTCGGAAGATTTTGGAATATATTTTGTTGGTAGGAGAAAAGGTTGCCTATGTGATCACGGGATACATGTGAACGTGGTAACGTGGTATGGTGTACTAAGATGATTTGAAGAAAAAGTGGAAAGAAGCTTAAATGCTGGCAGTATTAGTCCAATCTCTTTGTAAAACTTTTTGAGCAATGAGCCTTTTTTTGTGTGATGACAATTTCTTTGTTGATCATTAGATGTTGTATGTAATTTCATCAGTCATCTTGCAATGAAAACACATTTTAAACTAATCAGCTAAAATTAATTATTGTGAACCATTATTTGAATATTTAGGTAAATATATGACAATGTTATTTTCATTGAAGTAAGAATTCTTTATCTTTCCAAGTTAGTCCTTCGGTAGATGAAATAACCCTTGTGAACACAATATCTGGAGCATATGTGAACAGTTCATATAGACTCTCCATAAAATTAATATTAATATACCGTATTAAAGTTTTAAAAAATGTAAACAATTACAATTATTGATTTTCTCTGATCAATTTAGAAAATTATTGTTTGTTAATTTAGTTTATTTCTTTTTTTACGTAAGAAAATAAATAATAAATAAAATTCTGTGTTACTAAATAGACAGTCAATAATTTAGTGTTACAGTACAGTTATAGGAAAAAAGACAATATTTTAATTTATTTAGAAACATAAGTTTAGAATAATTTTAAATGCATTATCATACTTTGTATGAAGCTGAAAAGCAGTATATAGTTAGAATACTATATATTTTTTAAATATTATTTGTGCTGTGTAATACTAACAGTTTTTCCTTGTCTAGTCAGGACTCAGAACAGGCTAAAAAAACTTTTAAATTTGACTTTAAGGTCATAAAATTGGGAAAAAAATATTTTCTTATCGATACATTATTGAACAACTGAAATTAACATTGTTTGTTGAAAATCCTTCAGTGTTATAAGTACATATTGGTAGAATGGGCAACTAGTTTTGCTCAGCAGTTTTTCAAATGTTCAACTTTTCACAAGGGAGGAAGTCTCTCATTTTTCAGAAAAAAAATTTGGTACTTTTGTTTAACTGCAAAAGTTCACAACACAACTTAATTTATTTTTGAAATATCGAGAGATAAGTTTATAAATGAGACAAATTATGATTATACATTTTTTTTCATAACTTTCATTAATTGTTTTCTTGAATCAATTCCTAATTTATCATTTGAATTCAAAATAAAATTAATTATTGAACGTATTTTATTAAATAATCGTGAACTACTTTTATGTAATCAGCTTCTATTAAACGTATCTAGTAAAACATATATTATTTATTTTATAATAATAATAGATATAATATAAATAATAACAATAATAGAAATAAAAATAACAATAATGGTAATAATAATATAAATAATAATAAAATTAAAATTAATAGAAAATTTTATAATAATAATAGTAGTAGCAATAGTATTAATGACAATAATAATAGAAAAAATAACAGAGATAATAATAAAAATAATGATTATAGTAGAAATAATAACAATAATACTAATAATGATAATAATAATAGAAATAATAACAAAAATAATGGAAAAGATAAGATACTAATAATCAAAATAATAATTATTAAAAAAAAATATTATCATCATCCTAGTTACTATTATCTATATACATAAAAGACTACTTTTGTATCCGTATGTCCGGGGTAATCTTCCAAACTACTGGACCGATTTTAACCATTTTTTCACCGTAGATAGCTACAGTAACAGGAAGCAGGATAAGCTATAATTTATTTCTAAAAAGCTTAGTTTAAAAACGTTATTATGGAAAATAGTAAATTTCATGTAGTTTCCCCATTAAATGATTAGATTTTCAGTCCATTGTTGCAAAAATTTATTGCCTGGCAACAACAATATTAATAGTGATCATAATGAAAATGGGAACCAAGGCTTCACTGGAGTAAGTATGAAATTTATTGCTTTCTTAGGATTTTTAAATTCATCTGTGCCAATAATCGCTAACAGGGTAAATAAAAAGATAATTGATTTTGGCAACAGTAAGAGGACAGAAAATGTTTATAGTCAAAAAATTTCTAAGTTAGGTACGTAAGATGTTTTCACTAATGTAGTCACAAGGATATAAACTAATGATGGGACTTATTTTACGTGTAATGTTTAGAAATACTTGACTCCAGTGCGATTGATATTGTAAATATATATTTATTTTAATTTACAGGGTGCGGCAGAGAAACATACTGATTTTAATTGGATGCTAATTAGCAAGGAGTGGTCAGAAAGGATTGGGAAGAGTCTCATTTTAAAGAGAAGGTCCTGAAGTTTTGTTATCTCATAGTTTAGTTGTCGCCATGCGTTGGACGAAGGAGCAACGAGCGTTCGTCGCCGAATCTTACTTTTCAAATAATCTTTCGGTGGTCGCCACTCAACGTGCCTTCCGAACTCGGTTCAAAATTCAGCCCATTGTTCCCATTCCTGGCTGGGAATCGACTGTTTTATGGGTGAAAATATTCAGAGAAAGTGGGGGTGTGGCAAAAAGAGGACCAGGAGGTCAACGGATTCCCAGAACCCTAGAAAACGTCGAAAAAGTGAGGGAGTCGTTTTTGTGCTCTTCCAGGCGTTCGGCGCGTAAACACGTTGCTGCTTTGGGTATTTTTGATTGGACACTGAGACGAATTCTTCACAACGAACTCCAGTTTCATCCCTACAAACTTGCTGTGGTTTACCAGTTGAGTGATAACGTCTCCTTGAAAGGTGACGTACCGTGGCCAGCCCGCTCCCCCGATTTGACACACCGTGACTATTTTTATAGGGGTATCCCAAATCGAACGTTTACAACGACAAGCCCCGGACCCTGCAACTCCTGAAGAACAACATCCGACTTGCTATCACCAACATCCCAGTCGATATGCTCGAAAGAGTGCAACAAAACTTCAAATCTAGTGTAGATGAGTGCATCATTAACAGGGGCCGCCGTTCCTCCCGATGTAGTTTTTAAATCTAACTAATATAAAAATTCAGAATGGGTACCATATCTTATAAAAAGTAGTAAGTACTACATGAAGTACTTTTCCCTTAGTTGACTTTTCAAGTCTGCAAGTTTCTCCGCCGCACCCTGTACCAAGCTTATAACATTTCCGATTTACCTAAACATTATTTGTAGCTTGCATTCTTATTTACGGTGTGTAATACAGTTTCTTAGTTTGTCCAGACAGAAAAAATTACCATTGTTTACAGAAGTAGCCATTGTGTATATAGATATGCACTTTATTGTTGAAAAATTCATGAACGAGTGTCACTAAAACACCATACCCGGCAGAAACCCGGGCAGGGCCGGGTACCCGGCTAGCTATTCTCATAAAAAACAAGAAAAATCCATTGTTAGGTATTACAGAACTCCTTCTTACATTAATAGTTGAGTTTGGAGAAGTAATTTTTCTAACTAATTACTGTGAATAAGTAAATCTGCAAAGAAAATCCAGGAATATTGTGAAAATTACTTACAAATATGATGTAAAAAAATCAAATAAAATGCTGTTAGTGTATTTTTGAAATAGTAATAATAAAAAAATTAAACCTAAACAATTTCAAATTCCGGTTATTTTTAGCTATTTATTTAATGATATAATTTATTTATTTTTCTCATTTCGGTACCGGATCGGTGGTTGAGAATCCATGGTTTCAGAACCAGAAGATATTTTTCAATAGCAGACATTGCTTTGTATACTTCTCAA
Organism: Uloborus plumipes; assembly: GCA_038373865.1. Taxonomy (NCBI): domain Eukaryota; kingdom Metazoa; phylum Arthropoda; class Arachnida; order Araneae; family Uloboridae; genus Uloborus; species Uloborus plumipes. The sequence goes on from JAXGGA010001124.1 coordinate 104,681, forward strand.
TAACTGTTATCATTAAGCAGAGGATATATTTGAATCGTAGACAAGTTTTTGAACTTGAATTGAATTGTTAGACCTTAAAGAATGTTTTACGTCTTCCAATGGCATTAATAATTTAAGATGAAAATTTAAGACGAAACTGAAGTAGATTAAAGCTTAGGTTTAAATATAGGTTATATGTAATAAATAGTTGATTTTTTTTTTTTTTTTTTTTTGTCGTGTGCCAGCCACTCTGTCAATTTGGGGTGCGCTGCTTCACTTTTCCAACTGTACCGTAATTTGGTGTGAAGTCCGACTTCCATAGTACACGCATGCCATAGGTACCCATTTATAGGGTAGGCATCCTTTCTCAGCACAACACATTCACACAAAGAAAGGACAAGGACAAGGGAGAGAAAGCACATCCATGCCCAAGCCGGGACTCGAATCCGGGACCATAAATAGTTGATCGTGACTAAAAATAAATCAAGCTGTTTTAGAGTGAATAAGAACTTTTTGAATTTCTAAAAAGGAAGGAAACTCTCAACTTCTGAAACGAAAATCATATTAGCATCTGAAACAGAAATTTCTAAATACTAAAATGAACGTATTTTCACTTCTAAAACGAATCTCAAATTTTGAAATGAAAGTGCTGTAATTCTGAAACGAAAGTTTTATTTTGTATGGAACAAAAGTTTTAACTTTTGAAGCTAAAGTTTCTTAATTTCTGAAACGAGTTTTCTAACTGATGAAGATAAGAATCAGTTTTGACTGGCTTATGGTTCATTCTTTGTCTTAAACGTATGTAAAACGATTTTATTTTTGAAGAGTTAAAATTTGCTGAGTTTTTCCACGTTTCAACAGTAACAACAGCGCATGTAAAACAGTTCATGGTTAGGGCATTTAAACTAGTAGCTCATAAATGTCTAATTTATCAACAGCATAAGAAAATTTAAATTTGTGATCTTTTAAAAGAAGGAACTTGATGACTCTTGTAGAATGCGTGATTTGCAAGTATATTCCTCAATAATAAGGATGTACAAATACTACGTTTACCATGCACTGTAAGACTAGCAAAAAGTCAGAAGATCATGAAGTTCGTTGGAACAAAAGGGAAAACATTCCTTGGTTGCTCAAAAAGTGAACAATGCTTGACTACTCAGAAAATAAATTGGCCAAAAAGTAAACAATCCATGATTGCTCAAAAGAGTAAACAATCCTTGAATTCCGGAAAATAAACAACCTGTGAGTGCTTAAAGATGTAGACAATCCTTGAATTCTCAAAGAAAAAAGCTACTCGTGAGTGCTCAAAAAGTAAACAATCCTTGATTGCTCAAAAGACGAAACAATACTTGAATTTTCAAAAAATGAACAACCTGTGAATATAAAGCAGTGAGTAACCGCCCCTGAGAAAGAGCTAAGGCAAAAACTTGCAAGAACTGTTCAAAGAGGCAGGTTAGGCTGTCAATGAGGCAGGAACTTTGCAGGAGTTGGCGGTGTTTTGCAAGAACCTGTGAGTACTCCAAAAGTAAACAACTCTTAATAGCTCAAAAAGAAAACACAAACACGAAGGCGAGGGGAAAAAAAGAGAAAAAAGAGCGAATTGTTAATCCTATAATACACGCATTCATCTTGCAAATGCTAAGTATTTGTTAATGTGTATGTTTTGATTACTGTATTTATTAAATAGTTTTTAAGCTTCCGTTTTCTTTGCTTGCAGGCTATTTATGAGGGATTAGATTTCGCGGGCATTGAGCTTTGAGAAAACTCTTTCGATACGACAAATTTCTCCACAAGTTGAACAAGCTTCTCCATCAAATTAGTAGTCAGTAAGTAAAGTGCGAAACCTTCATAAAACTTTTCCGGATTTCAAAAATATTCTCACACAAAAAAAAAAAAACTAGAAATAAATGCCATGTGAGAAAACAATCTTCTAACTCAAAACAAAACTTCTAAAAATAGCTGCACCCTTGACCTTGCAAGCTAGTTTTAGAAAACGTACTGCCCATAAATTGCACTTGACTTACAGTTTACATGATCTAGCAGGGAAATATGATGTTTTTTAACTTCTGCCAAGCTCTTATCTCCCGTTCATACACTTTCTAAAAGGTTTTTCCTGATTCCGAATTCCTCTTCCGTCTTATAAAAATATTTTAATCTTCACAAAGAAGATAACAAAAATTTTATTTGTGAAAGTATGTAATACTTTGTGTTTGAAATATGCAAATAGTGTAGGAATGTGGACTCAAATTCGGAGTGTTCCACTATGAAGTATGGAAATTGAAATACCAACGTTTCCATTCTGTCGCATTTTTTCCATTTTATTGCTAAGGTGTAATTTCAGAATCATAATGAGTTATGATTTATGGTTTTAGTGCCATGGGTGTTTTGTGAAGCGAAGACTACTTTTAGGTACTTTGACACAATGTTTGTTTTTAGCTAGAAAAAAAGCGTGATTCTTGTAACGAATTTTAAGTTTTTTTTTTTTTCTAATTTGCTAAATTAAAATTCGGTCCACTTTTCTCGTAACCACGTGTTTTCTATGCAGCGAGGTCTCTCTCGGAACTATTAACAAAGTATATGTGTTTGTCGAAATATATCTTTTTCGTGAAGCACTTATTTCTTCTGCACTTCTCTTTAGCTTATATAAGCGATTTTTATAAAAGGCCATGGTAGCGATGAAATATGCTGTTACCTTTATGATCGATCCTTATATCGTTGCGACCTTTTTCATATTAAGAGCTAAATTTTTGTAATAAATGATCACATCTAATATTATTCAGAAAACCACGATTCTCTGGAATAATTTGAACTAATTTTTAATGGTGGAATACATTGACAGCCAGCAAACAAGCCATTGACAATATGGGGCCGCTTCAATTGACTTCCCTTTCATGTACAGAAATGTTTGATAAAATATTACCTTACCTGTACAATGCCTTTTTTTTTAAGGAAAAAAAAACATTTATTGATCATTAATGTATTATTACATATATGTTTCAAATTGTTTTATTGAAATTTGTGGGATTTTTTTTTTAATTTTGTTTTAAAAAATAACCCACCAATCAACTGGAGTCAAAGAAACTGTGGGACACATTTTGTACCACTAGCCTGGAAAGAGTTTAGCAGAACCAATGATTGCGTACGAAGATTCCTTTTCTGGAACACAAAAAAAGTTCGTATTTTAAATTGACGTTAATAATACGCAAAAAATGAAAAAAAGAAAAAAAAAAGAAAAATGTTGCCCTTTTTATACTTAAGGAGAACTATTTTTATTAATTCATTTTCAATTTTCAGTGCAACGGTGTTTCCCTTCTAAGTTGGTTCTTTGAAAACAAACTGTGGATCATCTTATTTTTATTCAAACTTTGACTTAACTAGTGAATAACCTAGAGCGTTGTAGAACCTGTCACCTACATCTTCAAGTAGAGTCCGAATTAATAGGACACGTATAAATATTAAAATAAAAAAGAAAAAAAAATAATAAACCTTTTGAGAATATCAAAAAAAGCGAACCAAGATCTAAAACACAGAAAAGCGAAGTCGAAAACATAAAAATTGAAAAAACAAAAGCAAAAAAAAAAAATCTTCAAAATACGGAAAAATTCAGACTGGAAGAAGATAAAAATGTCTTAATGCCAAAATAAAAATCAAATATTAAAGTGAAGAATGTGAAACCTTGACAGGAGCTGAACCATTCTGGTAGTGCGAAGCCATGTGTGAGTTTTGAAAGTTCTGTTTTTAACGTAATCGCCATCATATTTTAAGAGAAAAGATGAGAATTAGTTGTTATTCAGCACTTCCATTTATTAATAACCAAAAACGAACTATAGTTGTGCTGAACCTTCAGGTTTTGGAATCTCCTCTCCTTAACATAATTTACCACATCTTTGAAGTGAACGTCTAGGAGCCGCTGATAATGTGCACTTCCATTTATTAATAACTAAAAATATTTCCGCATTTCTATTACTTAAATGCATCAAGAAGATAAAAAGGCAGTTTTCCAATCACTTTTATCAGCGAAAAAAATGAAACACAGGGGAAGAAATAAGGGGCAAGTATTACCAGAGCAAGCATAATACCAAATTTCGCTGCCACGTTATTACAAGCTTTCTTATGTCATTTACCTCCTAGGCTCTATGTAGGCCCTAGGCGACTGCAAGGGAATATATCAGAATGCTGGATATCGATCGCTTGAATGATCGCGATTAATCACATCAGACAGACGAACATTTGTTCAGGGGGACAACCCTCCATCGTTCAGCAACATGTTGTGGTGATGTCCTTCTTCTTACCTGGAGGGTTCTTAATAGCTTGCTGGGAAAAATCCTCCATATGCTAAAACAAGCTTCTGTAAATTACTGAATTAATTTTATTGTGGAATGACTAGAAAAGGAGTTATTACAAGGGTACATTATGAGCCCAAATTACAGGGAGGGTACAAGCTAATGAGCATCTAATGCTTGAAGAAATTACCACTAATGAAAAACATGGTCGATAAAAAGAGGAATTAAAAGCTTTTATAGCATTGTCTTAAACATGTTAGTCACAGTGTAATTAGTCTCTTTTTAATGTGGTCACTAAATGAATAGAAACTGAATACAAAGTATATCTTTAGATTCTTAGTTCTTTCAGAATGGTATTGTGCGTCTTGTATTGGCTATGGAAGCACTTATTGCAATGCCGCCTTCAATATCATTTTCATAAAAAGAAACTGAATTCGGTGATAACTGGGCAATTAATTTATCCTCGGCAATAAATTTTAAACACCGAACATTGATCTGAGGTAAAAAAGAAAATATCATGAATGATATCACGAACAGAAGGTATCAACATCATCATTGTAGGAAGACAGTTAAGACACATAGCAAACATTCCAAGGCGAAACGTATCTTAAGGGCTCGTCTTCGAATATTTCCAGTCCTGATGCTTTTCCAATTCATTAATATTTAATTTATTTCAGCAAGATATGTAAGCTGCACTGCTTTTGATACAAATTGGTATATTAACAAATAAGTAATTATACATCTTTAACTTCTACTTGGTGCTTGTATCTTAGTCATTTTGTGTTTTCACTGTATTTCTGAACGTATCAAAAACGGGAGGGTGAGGTGTACTTTGGCTCTACACTGCAAAAATGAGATGTTTTTACTGTATAATACAGCCAATTCTACAGTAATAAAATGTAAAATTGCTAGTTTCACAGTTTATTACTATGCGTTTTAGTTTAAAACTGGAACCTTTGCTGCCAGAATTATACTGTTTTTTACACTGCAATTTTATGGTAATAAACTGTAAAATTGCTAATTTTACATTAATAAACTGTTAAATTGCTAATTGTTCAGTAGTAAACTGTAAAAAAATTGCTTTGCAGTTTATTATTGTACTTTTAGTTTTTAAGCTGGAACCTCTGATACCAGCATTATACTGTAAAAACAACAGTTTATTTTTTGCAGTACATGATTCGTTTACAGCAGAAACTTTTTAGAAGACACAACGGACACAACGTTTTCTGCTAACCTTCAGAAGGCAGTTTTAAAATCAGTTTCAGCAGTATTGCATACTTGAGTATTTCGGCTTGAGTATTGGCAGTATTGCGTTCCCTATCGGATATTGTCGAAATTATTTAGATTAACAGAGAGCGTTGTGTCTTTTAAAAAGTTCAGACTAAAGAAAGACCTTAAGGTCAAAGTAATACGGTAGTCTTGTAAAATGTTGCAGTCTGGCCATCGATGCGATGAAATCGCGAGCTCGTGGTTTACAGGTGGAAGCGGATGCATCTATTCTATTAGGTTGGTGCGTATGAAATGTCGGATTCTCTTTACATGCGGACGTTTGTCTCCCTGTTTTCGTTATACTTTTGTCTTTGGCATAACCTCATTCATAGTCGTATTGTCCGTTGCCAGAGACTCATTTCAGCAAAATAGGTTTTCTCGAAGGTCTTCCCTTTTGTTATTTCTTTTGAGTTTATTGCCGATATGAATTCTGCCGACACACAAAACAATTGCGAAACTGAACGAACTGGAATATGAAGTTTTGCAGCATCCACCATATTCACCGGATCTCTCGCCTACCGATTTTCATTTTTTCAAGCATTTAGAGCTGTTTTTAAGGGGCAAACACTATGAAAATGAAGACAGTCTAAAAAACTCGATATCAGAGTTTATTAATTCTAAAGACCAAAATTGTTTTAAGACAGGCATCTACGCTTTAAAATCTCGTTGGGAGAAGTGTATTGAAGCGAATGGAGCGTACTTTGATTGAGTTAACAGCTTTTGAAGAAAGATATGCAGCTTTATACAATCACTTAAGAATCCGACATTTCATACGCACCAACCTAATACTTTGCACGGGTGATATGTTTACTTTCTTTTTACTTTGGATGCATTTTAACCTCCAAATTAATCAGTCACATTAAAGTGGACGCAGAACGTGCATCAAATTTTTCTTTTTTTCCACATTCTGACATAATCGTCTTAACTAGTCACTCACTAATTCCATGACAAACGTGACCATGCAGTAACAGAAAACCAAGAATGAGAAGTAAAATATATATGGTTTAAAGGTGTCACGATCGTGCAACTATATTAGAATGTCGTTGCGTCAGAAATCAGTTGTCGTATTTGAGGGATCCAAAAATATCATAAAAAGTGTGAATGTGGTTTGCCACTCCAAAACGTGGTTAGAATTAAAGCTTTCACTACGGGACCTCTAAACACGTACGCGTTTGTCAACTGAGCCCAATCTAAATTCAGATTCATCACTGATTATTTGGCTTCCCGGTAGCAGAAACAGCGTGACACTGCGACGTGTGTCGCAAATTTTTGGGAAAGTCTGCAAATTATTTCTTATTTGGGGAAGAAAATAACCTGCATTTTTTTTTTTTTTTTTTTGCCAAAAAAACTAAATTCCAGCTAATGAAGATTTGTACCGTATTTTCTGGGATATATGCCACAAGTAGCATGCACTTGTAACATTTTATTTTTAAGCATTTTTCGTTGTCGATTTAGGTATTACGATTAATCTAATATTGGTTCATCTAGCAGAGTATTTTTTTTTTAATTTTTAATCTAGCTCGCAGACTGCAGATTTTTGTACAAGGGGTGACTTATGTCTACTCTAAGTTCGATTCCAGCCTTAGTCGTACTAATCTCAATATAGACGACAGTAGGATTTTGCTAGCACAGCGAGTACCACCAAATTTTATTTAGTCAGAGTTAGCAGTGATACACCGACGCGAGTTTCCATTAAGAGCTGGTCAACGGATGGATCCTAACCAATTACAAAATCTGTATGTGTTTTAGATGATATTAGATGGATGTCTTTCACTGCTAATGGTTGTCTGAGGGCATCAAAGTGTCGTTTGAATGCACTACTTTTTATTCGTCACATCTTTACTGAGAGAGCATAGCGAAGTGGACAACTCTCCAGGCAGACTATTTAACCTCTATCATTGCAATTATTTTCATACTCTAAAACTCCTAATATTGCCTTCGCTAGTTGCGTATTGTATCTGCGATGATAGATAAACATCTCCTTGCAAGACGTTAACTACCGGCTGAGTATCTTTACAGAGAATATTGATAAGTTAGAAAGAGAATGCAAATATATATCTTCTATCAACCTTCCGGCAAGACGCAATCAATCTACAACCCATCATTAGTCAATATTTACTTGACTTCTTAGGCCTGACCAGAAAGCTATGTAACGTTGAAAGGATTTAATGCGCTAATTTTATTGCAATAAGTTCATTTGGTAACTAAAAATTACTCTACCCCCCTCCCTTCCCCTTCCTTTTTTTCTGAATAGTTGAAAAACAAATGTAAAACTTTTCCTCAATAACCGAGCCCTAATTGTATTGACGTAAATTGTAAAAGAAGAGCACTGAAAGATCGTGCTATTGTATGAAAAATCTATATTACGACTACTTGTATGAAAGCACAAATCGTTCGAACATTCATCAAAATTCAAGCTAATATATTTACTTCCTATCAAATTTCATCAAAACGGAAAAAGAGAGGGAAAAAAAGTCATCGCTTTAGGATACTCAACCCACTAAAGAGGTCAAAGTCATCTTTATAGCAAAACAGAGATTAGTCAACGGAGAAATTTCGTAAACAAATCGTAAAAAATAATGATATTTAACTGCTCGGCCATCTGCACTTGCAGAATACAAGGAAGCCAAAGCAAAATATCTATTGTATAATTCTTTCAACCTATAATTAATCATTAATAAATGTAACCGCTGATTTTTTGAAATATCGCAGTTGGATTTGGAGCATGCGTATCATCGGCATCTACGTGTGCTTCCGATAATAAATGCATCGGATCTCCGGGCTCTAAAATTAGGGTTCATGCTCACTCCGGCAATCAGGCCACTCCAAATGGTTTTGTTCTCCACTCATATTTTTATATCATCACGTACAAGAAACAAAATGGTGAAAATGAACGTGTTCCGTTTCACCTCTGAAGAAAAAAAAAAAGACGATAATCGATAACCACACACTATAATACTGCCCCGAGGACTCGAATCGAATGTCGCTGAACGTCACTTGTTCCAAAACGGCCCCCTTCTTATGTGAAAGCGCAGTCAGGTAACCACGTCGCGAAATCGTTAATCAGGGGGTCCCTTTGGCGCGATCCCTTCTCCCTCCGTCTATAATTCGCTGGACATTTATTTTTGTCTTCCTGATCATGATTCGCATCTTGATAAACTTAAGAAGTTCGCTTCGTTACCGTTGCCTACGAATTATCATGATTCAGGCACGTCGATTCGGTTTCGAATTCCATGTCATAAAGAATCTTTAATAAGAGCCACTACAATGTCCTCTAATAAGTTCCGTGACCTTTAAGAAGATGTATGGTCTAGTTGGGGGGCGAATCTACAATGGTTTTCGGGGGACCATAGCACAATATTTTGTAAAGCACATGTTTTCAGAATATTCATATTGTGATTGAATTTTAAAAATGGCTGACTGTAGTGGAATGCAATTTGATTAAGTTAAGAAGTTCTTTTTGTTACCGTTGCCTACGAATTATCATGATTCAAGCTCGTTGATTCGGTTTCGAATTCCATGTCATAAAGAATCTTTAATAAGAGCCACTACAATGTCCTCGAATAAGTTCCGGGACCTTTAAGAAAATGTATGCTCTAGTTGGGGGGGGAGGGGGGGGGCAAATCTACAACGATTTCTGGGGATGTGATACAGTAAAAAGTATAAGAGTTCACTTTCCCCAAATATTTATATTGTAATCGAATTTTAGATATGGCTCAAGTAAACAATAACCTAATTAAATTAAGAAGTTTCTCACGAATTATTATGATCTAGGCATGTGCTGTGGGTGACCAAATTATTACTCAAATGCTGGTAATATTTTAGCTTAGGCTCACTTTTTGAAAAAAATAAACCACGAACAGTAAACTCTTTTCGTTCTGCATCGCTCCTGGTATCATTATTATTGTTTTTCAAACTGGAAACACTTTCAGTCTGCACCATTGTACAAAGAAGGGAGATTGTTGCTCTTTTAGTCACAAATGTGTAAAAACAGCCATTGTCACGAGGTTGTTTTAAGTATTTTAAAAGTATTTTCTCGAAAGTTTTGGTATCTGATACTATCAATACGTAAGTAATAATTACTACTAAAGAAATTTTGCTACAGTATCTGGTTGAATTTCAATATTAAATTAATAGTATAACGATACTGTTAAAACTATTTTTTTAGAGATAGGCAAAGCTTTAGACGCGTTCCCTAGAAATACATGTTCACAGAGAGCTATTGCAAATATAACATGTGTTTCTAAGTCAGTAGTTTGACGGAGTATAATTGAAATTGAACAAAACAAGTCACTGGAATCGGTTTGCGTATGCAAATGTGGAAGAAGAGGCATCACTGTTCGTACTTGCCGCAGAAGATATGTGCCATGCGAAAGTTTAACCCTTTCTACAAGACAGTCTTTGTGGAACTGCTGAGGACTGGAATGGACCGGACCAGAATTTCTTCCCACAGGCGTCGTCTTACGAATGATTTTTTTTTCTACCAACAATGCTAAAAAGTGGAGTTTTTGGGGAAGCATCTTAAAGAAGCATTAAAATAATCAAAATAGTTTCATTATTTGTTAATACCCTGTCTGCAAATAGTACTTACGTGATTGCAGTTCTCAAAACTCATGTTTTGACGTTGTTTCGCCCACTTTAGTCACTTTTTCTTCATAGCCACAATGAGGTTTGGTTCTCTGGTCGGCATCCCATTAGTTTATCTTCTACCAATTGTCTCCTGACAGTCACGGTGGACATTTCAGCACCCTCTTCGCTTATCCTCAAGATGAGACGTGCAACTCTTTAGCAATTTTTGATGCACATGTTCTTGTTGCTGGTAAGAGAAGTAGTGATGCATTTTCTGTCATATTTGCCTGCGAGAGAAGCTCCAATAACTCGTTTTAGCCTATTTTTAATTTTGATGCGTCCAACTATTGACTTCGAAACACATATGTTCGCAAAAGCACTCTGGGAATGGTTAGATAGCAGTAGCATTGCCTGTATTTCTCTACATTTTATATGAGACGCATCTGATGCCCTGTCTACCATTAAAAGAACAGTTCTGACAGTATCGCGTTAAGCCATATACATGCCACAAATGTGATACTCATTTTGTAAAAAGACATCTAGTAAATGTGACCATCATCAGCATCAACCCTGACATACAGTGACGATAACTGGCTTAGAGATCTAGAAAGGGAGCCATTAGTCATCTCTATCTTGGCCAATTAGAATATAAAGCTGTATGGGAGGAAAAATTTTCTCCAATCTCTTGTATGTTAGTACGAGTTAGACTACTCTAAAAGTAATGTAAAAAAAATTATATTTTTCCAAAAAAAAAAAAAAACGTTTAGCCCAGAAGCAAAATACAGGTAAATAAATTCCATAATGTCAAAAAATAAATTAATTTAAACTAGTGTGAAGTAGGTGTAAAGGTATAATAATTCTAGTTAATCTGATCCGTGTTCAACCTTGGTATACTAAGTTTATGGAGAATTATTTTATTCTACAATATTTGCGCATATTTTATGGGTATTATAATGTTTTCGTTCTCATTCACAGCAAAAATTTCAAATAATTTACCAAAACTACAGTAAAAACAAAACACAAATTTTAAAAGAAAAATTCTATCACGGATTTCGGATGTTTTCTCGATATTTTTACTATGCATAAAAAGTAAAAGGGTTGAAATTTAAAGTATAAAATCTCCACAGATTTAATAAATGGAAAAATGAGAGCATAGATTATGATATTTAATATTTTTCCGAATGAATGAAGAAAATTTGTGCTCGTATTTTTTATAAAAAGGATTTTAGTTTTGTTTTTTAGGTATTTATTTATTATTTTAATGTTTGTTAAAATGATTTCCATTCTTGTATTCCCATTAATATTACTTTCTTTTTCAGCAATTAACAATTAACTGAAATTTGAATAATGACTGAGTTATAAGTGCAGCAAATTATTTTAATTATAAAAAACCGTTTAAAATGAGAACACTTTTGTTTAGCTTCAGGTGAATTTCTTTTTTCTCTCAAAGATATTTTTAACGCCTTTACCTGTGTATTTCACGTATTTAAAATGAGAAATACCCCTCAAGGATTTAGTCAATCGCAATTCCACGCCTTGTGTTTTTAAATTAGATTGAAATTTAGCATAATAGAAAATTATTTGGGGGTGGGGGATGAATAATCAATTGAAAATTTTGCATTCTACTCTACAAATTTAATCTTTTTTTTAAATACAAACTGTTATACATTTCAAATTTTTAAGATCAAAATATTATCCCCCTCGTCTTTTCTTATCTTCCACTTCATCCTTAGTGCTTTTTATTTAATATTTATTTATTTATTTTTACTGAAATTTATCCCTATAATGGTCATGTCTGTTTTTGTATAGTTACTGCTCCAGAATGAATTTTATAACTCCAAAATTATGTCAAAGAGTACTTTCCCTCCTTGAAGGAAAAAAAACTCCTCATTATGTCTCTAATCTCAAATATGGAATCATTACCTTGTTAATTTCCCGATACCATATTTTCCAAGAGACGTCTGCCTACTTAGCTTTAAAACCTTTTAATATAAAAAGATCTCCAGGACTTGATAGCAGTTATGATTGACAAAATAAAATTTAATATCCTTAATAACAGGTCTTGGGACCATGATGTATGTCTTCATATTACCTCCAACTGACAGCATATAAACTTCAAACGATTGCAACTTCTGGATTGATACCAACTTCCATTTACCGTTACTGAGGATCAGACGAAGAAGTTTTTATCGCAATTTTTTTGCAATCAAAAATCTCTCGTCTGCTCTGGAAATTATCAAATGAAGTGATCTGACACTGGGGCGATTAGAATGTCTCGAATGTCTTCTGCAAGAGCCAAAACTCACTCGTTTCGGACGAATCAGCTAATTCCATCAGGGTGGAAAAATATGAATGGGCCTGTCGTGGTTTTTGACAAGATTATCCCTCTCTTATATTTCCGCAACAGGGAAAGCTGGAATGATAATCTTGTCATTTGTTCAAACTGAAGAGGTATTTGTGAGGAAATATTTATCGAAATAGTCTTGTGCTTTTGATATAAAGTAGAGCGTCAAGATTCGTACTAAGGGTAAGTTTGCTGGATTTTTGAAATGTTCAACCGGGACTCCGGAATAACCTCTCCTCACCCCACAATTTCACGAGAATTCAAAGGATTTCGGGTCAATTCAAGGGATCCCTTGGATATTTTTAGAGTGGTTTAGTGGGTAGTTTACTTTCAATGATATAAATAAATGGTTATTTATTACAAACTTAAACCAGGAGTAATAAAAAATTACAAAAGTATGCAGTTGCAAGCATTTTATTTGGAACATTGATATTTGTAAGTTACCTAAGTAAGAAGAAACCTTTTAAATGAGGAAGAACTATCTGAAAAATATTCACGTGACTTTTTTTTTTTTGGCTTGGACTTATTTTATTTTAGTTTTTTTATATAATTAAATATAATTTTTTTTGGCTTTAATATTGTAAAAATCTTTACCATCTAATCCGATATCAGTTGTATGTATCAAGATTACAAATGCAACAGGAATTACCCTAAATAATCCTTCAGTTAAACTAGGAGTATTTTTAGACTATTTGGTCACCTATAATCAAATCGTATTCCAGAATGTAAAGTAAACCGGCCGGGACACTGGAATTTGTCGGAAAACCGGGACGTCTGGCAGGAATAATTATAAGTAGTTCGGATTTTCAAATTGTTCAGCTTTTTGATAATAAACAAGAAAATACCGTTTAGGGAAATAGTACGGATATTAATCAAATGAAGTAGTTAGACAATATCTATGAACATTTTATGCAATATACGTTGATACCGATGCAATATTTACATAACACTACTATATGAAATTATATTTTTTTTAACAAAATTAAACCAAACTTAATTCTTATTGTTTACTCAACATATAGAGGTAAAATTGAAAAATATTTACAATACTGTAAGCACCCAAGGGAACGAATGTATAGTAGTTAAAACAAGGAAAATTGAATCAACTTGTAGAAAATACACTGACCTTATCCCTAAAAAGTGGAATTTATTTCTGGTCGGAAAATTGACCTAAATTCAACAAAAAAATTACTGAATTTTTGATGAGAGGGTTTTGGAACGAGCGTTCGAGTTTTTGACATTTTGGGTTTTTGAAGCAGTATTGTATTCATTGCTTAGTCATACATTTCAGCAAGTTTCTGTTCAAGAAAATAATCCCATCTTGAACGAAAGAAATTGTTTACAAAGCAGAGTTTAATTTCTCAGAAAAGAAATGTCGGAAATCTGTTTTTAAGTAATATGTCCGTTAACCACGTATACTACCCACCGTGACTCTGAGGTCACATCAAATTTTTTTATATTTCCCTGTAAAAACGTCATTCATTTGGTGACCAGTGTGGCTTGAGTGGTGCAATATGGCTGCCTTATATTAACTCACTTATGCCCAGTGTCCTGAAAACGGGACGCTTGTTAGTTACTGCATACAAAAACCTGTAATGGGTATATCCTTTTACTAAAGCTGTTTTTCACAAGTTAAATAGTCCTTCTTCCTGAGAAAACCAGTTGGAGCCACTATTTGGACATCAGAGTTTATTTATTGACAGCTATTTTCAGACAAATCAGTCAAGTAACGATCCAGCATGGGTAGCCACATAAAGTAATTTTTTTTCGCGAACTTATTTTTCATAAAATGAAACTATTTTAAAATGATTTGCTTAAAATGGATCACAGATGCCTTCTGTAATGTTACTTTGAAAAAGTAAAGTCAAGTAAGGTCGTATTTTGCTCACATATCTGCAAAATATCCCATAAACAGGAGTTAAATAACTTAATAAATATGGCAACGGCGAACTATTTTAAACCTAAAATGTATGTAAACCATTCCAAGTAAGACTTTTAAGCAGATAAAAATTGAAAAAAATTGTTAAAAAACTTGGGCATAAATGGGTTAAGGCTGTTTTTCAAGGGCGGATGTAGGAATGTTTCAAGGCTATTGAGTTTTTCACTTACGCTTTACTACACATCCTAGTTTGTAAATGTTGACCACAAGTGTGTCGGTCTTCAATTTCGAAACGTTTTTTTCAGGAAAACACCAAATCTCCCTTTCCATAACATCAAAAATGCTTAAAAAAAGGATTTTTCAACTTCAATGTTGAAAATTTACGAAGGGAGAGTCCTTCAAGGGAGGGGTGATTGCCCCATCGCCCTTCCCTTGTATCCGCCCTTGCTGTTGGCACTGACACAAGTTAATATTTCAGTCACAAACCTATTTTGAAAATGTATAAAATTTTTCAGCTAATATTTTTTAAAATGCAATACTCTCTAACATTCTGCATACAAATATTTTTTACCCTACAGAAATAACAAATTATTCAGTGCAAGGTTAATTGTAGCCCTCAGAAATGTTTCCCCTATTTTTCCTCCAAAAACTATCCGAATTCATTGATACCGATTGCAGCGTAAGAGTCTCGGCTATTTCTGAAAACATAGCCTCACATAGATGCGTCAACACATTTGTTTTCTCACAGGTCGTAAAAGTGCAAACAGCTATTATTATAACTTTTACATCTATCTTAATACAATCAAGCAACATTAAACGCTTTACCAGAAAAATACTTAATGTAAATAAATTACCTGTAAACATTTCAACCCAAAACAAAACGTGTTATTTGGTTGAAATTACTCAATTCTCCGACGCATCCTCAGCACCATTTTTTTTAGTTTCAAGATTATAGGAAGAAGACCTCGTTAGGAAATCCGTATACATTGTTGCATTTCTCAAATCGATTAATCAAAATCATCTACGACACATTCCCAAGCAGTCACAAAAAATGCCAGTCATAACTCGTTTTTCCATTGAGCCGAAACCCCCTAGAGCTTGGAGACGCGAAAAAAACCTATTTACGTAGAAATGAGAAGATTACAACCCGCTGCCTTCCAAGTATTACAACATAGCTGTTAAGACACACATACACAACGTAATATGTAATTTTGTCCGGAATTAGCGAGCGAAGAGAGCTGAGACGGAATACTGAATCAGGTTCGTTGCCACATCGGAGCTTAGAAATCTTTAATAGCAGACGATGGTATGAGGCTGGCCACGCGCCGAGAAGATTGGAAGATTCCGACATAGGTGTGTCGCGACGAATGCCTAATGAAGAGAAATTTGTATCAGGTCCTCGGACGTCATTGAGAAGATTTTCAGAAATATTTTGAATTGATACCAATAATTTCAAAGTCATGTCAATAATTTTTCAAATTAATATCAGCGAAAGCAGCTTCAAATTTACACATGCATTGTCCATAATGATAATAATAATAATAAAAAAAAATGAAATCAATAATTATCTGGAGAAAAAAAGGTTGTAAAACTATTTTTGGAACCATAAAGTCAACTAGAGCCATAAAATCAGAGAAAGGCTCGAAAAGCAGTATTATTTTAAGTTTCAAAAGACCCAAATCCGAAAATTATGTTAACTTTATTAGCAGTTTACAATTGTACATTTTTGATTTTACAACAATTAACAAGCCGCCGATCTTGTCTAGTGGTCAGAGAAGTCTGACCGAGGTTGGGGGGTCCCGGGTTCGAATCCAGGTTTGGGCATGGATATACTTTCTCTCTCCTATATTTTGTCCTTTTTTTGTGTGACTGTGTTGTGATGTGAATGGTTGCCGACCCTATAAACGGATCCGTATGATACGTATGTTCTGTGGAAGTCAGTCTTCACACCAAATTACGATGTAGTTGAAAAAGTGAAGCAGCGCATTCCGAATATCCAGCCAAGCTGGCACAAGACAACAACAACAAACGGATGGCTAGAATCATAAAATGAAGGAAAACTTCGAATGCCTGTATTACTAGAAAAGTTTTAAAACACCGAAATCCACAGAAGTATGCTGGCTTAGGTTCAGCTTCTAATTTGTTAACTTTGTTTCTTCAGATACTAATTTGTTAATTTTATTAGTTTTTTACAATTATCTAAAAATAAAAATAAAAGATTTTAAATTTAAAGACTATTTCTATCAGTTTGATTCGCACTAAAAAGCCTGAAACAAAAAAAGTATTTGATCACAATAATCAAAAATTCAATTAATCGTAATTAAATTAATATTTAATTTAATGATAAAGCATATACTGGCGAAGCTTAAATTAAAATGGAGAGAAGAAGAAATATAGACGGTATATAAATTCTATTCGTACTAAGCAGTATACCGCCTATTTCTTCTCTCAAATATTCAATTTAAATTTTAGTGGCTGCTTTAGCACTACCCTAAACAAAAATGTATTAAGCTCAGTTGCAATTTTTGAGTATTGTAATCAAGAAATTAAATAATTACTAGCTGCCAGGGCAGCTAGATTAGCTTTCTGCGGCATTTTGATGCATAACGTGCCCCCTCTTTAACTTTTACCTCATTCTGATGTTATATTATTAGTATAATTTAATGTTCATTAGATTTCAAGACATACCACGCACGTGACCCGGCGTTGCACGGGCACTTCGTGCCTTGAAAGTAGTGAGGAAAATTTCAAGAAACTACTCCCCGCCAAGGCGGCTCGCTAAAAGAAGCTTCACGCCTTCACTTTTTTCCTGCATCAAAAAAAAAAAAAATCATTCGAATTAATGAGATGCTTCACGCCTTCAAAATGGTGAGGAAAGTTACAGCAAGTTCTGCTCGCTCAAGGGGAAGAAGCAGACATAGATACTCAGTTTTTAATATAAGTAGATGGCTTTTCAACAAATGAATGTTTCAAAATATTACAAGTAGGTAACGATAAAAATACTACATAAGGGGCCAGCTTATGAGTTTCGTGTTTGATTTAGTTAAGACTTCCTTCAAAATTCTCATTATCATTGTTGTTACTGTTTCATAGCAACCACGTTTTGCAATGCAACAATGGATTTCATATTTAATCATTTATTAGGCTTAATCGCTTTAAATTTGACTATTTGTTAATTGATATCTTCGCTAATCAAAATCGTATAATTATAAAAATTGAAACTAATGAAGCCTGAAAAATTACCTATCTATCGGTACCTAGTTCGACTTCCAGTTCATTGGCGTTCAGGAGAAATAAGCGTGACATAGAAAGAAAGATAGTTAGAAAGAAAGATACTCAGTTTTTAATATAAGTAGATGATTTAATTTCATATTTTTTAGGGCGAATCAAGCTGATAGAAATAGTCTTAAGGTTTGAAAAAAATTACTTTATTGTAAAGTTTTTCGTTTTTAAATTTATTTGAGGTGAATATTTTGAAATTTAAAACAGACATTATAAACACAAATAAATAAATAAATAATTTTAAAAATTACAATAAAAACGGTATTGACTTTTGTTCCAATATAAATGTACTGCGCACAAAGAGAGAATGGCGTACATATTCCAAGTTTGTATGCTCTAATTTCAAAGTAATTTTGAATATATAGTGAAAAAAAGAAAAAGGCTTTTACACCGATAACTTGTTAATCAAAGAATGCTTTTAAAAGCTGCACTATATCAAAAGTTTTAAATGCCCAACATCTAAAGGTATGCTTGCTTAAGTTAAGCCCCTAAGTCATTTTGCTAAATTTATTAACAAAAGTTTTATAATTACTATTATTTTTCATTGTTTTTGGTAACAATTAAAAAGCGGAAGTAATTGCTTACAATTATTTTACATTGTTTTTGGCAACAATTAAAAAGCGCAAATAGTTACTCACAATCATTTTACATTGCCCTTGGCAACGCGTCAAAAGCGTAAGTAAAATGTGAGCATTATGACAGAGAAAGTAACATCAGACATAAGTCTTCATAAATAAAAAGAGCAAAATGTATTACATTTCATCTACAAATTAACAGAAATAGCTCTTTGTTCGTAAAATAAGCATTTTGTATATTATTTCAGTATCCCATTAAAGGGGCTAAAAATAAGCGAATTTTCTCGGAAAAATAAAATCCAGAAAATTCCTTTTTATCATCATAATGGTTTTTAAAGGTTCGCAAAAACAGAAGCACCCTCCGAAGTGCCAGGTGGTTTCTGCTCATGTATTGCGCCAACTTCCGGTGTCGTGATCGTCCGTACGCGCTTTATGTTCCCTCTTTCTTTCAACACAGACACTTGGGGGAAGTTTAGGTCAATATAATTAAGGATTATTGTTAAATTCCTTCATTGAACTTTTAGGAAAGCTGCAGGGGAATATTGTGAGTAACAGTTTTAGATGCCTTGAACTTTTGCCGAAAATTGCTAAACGAAGCAACGGATAATCTTCATGTACACTAAAAAAAATGAAGTTCTACTCGAAAATCTTGTAAATGGGACTTCCATAAAGGATTTTATACGAAACAATCCTAAATGTAGTTAAAGAAACTAAAAAATACGCTTTTAGAGTTAATCAAACTACAAAGAAGATTCTCAAAACTATTGAATATCCGCTAAGTTTACATGCACTTATAATACATCAACATGTAATATAGTTTAGCCTTTAGTATTAATAATAGTATTAAATATATTACTCTTATATTTCTAAAGAAGGTGAATTTTAGCTTTCATTCAAAGTAACATACATACAAACCCACATGTGAAACTAATAAAAGCGTTATTAAAAAAACTGCAAATGCTACTAGAAAATCGTTAGTTAACTGGACAGTTTTCTAGCAATGGTACAGCCGTTACCATCGAAACTCCAAGCCTTCTGTCCGAAACGGTTGCTAAGGTCTATGTTATCAGATTGAGGCAAGTTTCTTTCATTTTCCAGCTTGTTATTATACGCAAAACCCATTCAAACTAGCTAGAAGAATCTTTTTCCAGTTGGATTTTATCACCAAAACCTTCATTTGGATTATAAAAGGTAAGCTGTGCTTTCTCTCATGCATCATATTCCTTTATAATCCTGAAATTAACTTATTTTTAAGTACTAACTGAAATTTCCGACAGTTTCCGGATTAGTTGACTGAGCTTTAAGTTTACTTGATCTATTTCAGATTTTCTGTGCGAAATTTAAATATTTCTGTGACTTGGTTCTAAAAGGGCCTAAGGGCCATGCTCCACATCAGCGTAAAACGCGACCGAAACTGAAGGCAGAACCCGAAAATCCGGGTACTTTCCATAGGAACACCATTGAATCCATTTTACGCTTCTGCCTAATTTTTCTGCTTTACGTCGATGTGGAGCATGGCCCTAAGTCGAAAATGTTAGTTTCGAGAAAAAGACGATGAAAGATATTTGAGATTTTTTATAATGCTATAACTTTCTTATATTAAGATTTCCATTATTTTTTTGGTATTTGTTTATTGTTGGTGTAAAGAAACATTATTTTATCGTATGAAATTTTTTAACTTGTTACTATTTTATGTAAATATTATGACATTGTGTGTATATGACATTGGCTGACATTATAATGGAAATACAACCAATTTTAGTTTGATATTAGACATTGGCCTTTGTAGAATTAGAGTTTCACTCTGTATGATAAATATGCTGTGATATTTACATTGTAAATTAACGTATTTAATGATAAGAATTTTACTAATTTTTGGTTTTTGCACGTTTTTAAAAAGTTTGCTGAAAGTTAAATATGTACCGATTTAGGTGTATCGTATCTTCGACAATTTCGCCAAAAATTTGCGAAAGCCATTTAGGTAAAATCTGCTTTTTCCAAACCTTAAAACTTGAATTAATAAAATTAAAGTTTTTTTGTCAATCATTTTTTGGATGTGATTTCAAGTTCGCTAATTTTACGCTAGTCAATGAAAGTAAAATTTTTGGCGAAATTTCAAAAGCCATTTAACAATATTAACACAATTATCTCAAATTTGAAGAAATCGGTCAACGAAATAAATGAAGCTATAAAACAAAATTAAAACTAACATAAATGTTGCGCTAAACATTTTAGAAAACGTTTAAGTGGTGATTTTTGGCGCAATTTTATGATTGCGAAAACTATCGCACATTTAGACGAGTTTTCGTTTGGCGAAATTTTAACTACTCCTTGGCATTTTATAGTTTTAAATGGTTTTTGAAGGATTGATTTGTAAAAAAAAAAAAAGTTCGCGAGTCAAGAAATTGAGCCAAATTTTCAGCTGCGCCAACAACCAACATTGTCGAAACTCTTCATTATACCTTTAAATTTAGAGCAATACAAAAGGGCCGACAACCTACATTTGATCTCAACTAAAGAAATAATGAAGAAGCAAACAAACTGATATTAAACGTTTACTGCAAACTGCGCTTTTGTAAAGAAAAATCAAGCATGAATAAAACCTTACTTATTAGAAAAAAATAAGTTAAATAATTCTACTAATCCGCCCCCACAATTTATACTTCTCTTCAATCTCTTTTAAATTATCTTATTTTTCCTCATTACATGATATTTTTTCCAATCAGTGAGTCAAGCTACCATTACTACTAAACTCTGAACTTATAAAGCAGTAAGTAACCACCTTAAGCCAGGGTTAAGGCAGAAACATGCAATACACCGCCAACTCACTTGGCTATGAACATATATTTTCAAAAAAAAAAAAAAAAAAAATCTCAATAACAAACAGAAAGAAAAAACATTGATGGGATAGATTTCATTTCTCTTATTTTTCCATAACAAACTTAGGATATAAGTTGTTTATTTTTTTTGGATATTTCATTCTATTTAAGCATGTTAGTAAAAAAATATTGCATACTAAAGTGCCCTATTAAAATTAGACTTCACTTCACTCGTATCTAGACTATTTATTCACTTATTTAGTGCTTTGGTTAAGTCTTCAAATGTATAACTTACTGCTATTATCTTAAAGCTGAGCTTTGAGAAAAGTTGTATTGAAGAAAATGTATGAAACCTATGAAAATTCTTTTACAATTTAAAAAAATCTTCATACTAAAAAAAAAATGCTTTAAGCACTCCAAAATTTTACTTATTCTACCTTTTATAGTAAAAAAGCAAAGATGGAACAGATTGTGACCTTCGCTTTTTCCACTAAAAAGAGTTCTTCAACCATAACAGAATTCAGACGACAACAAAACTCTTTAAGAAATATCAAACGCTAAAAAAGAAGCAAAGTTGAAGACAAAACAACCGAGTCTCGATGAAAAATGACGTAAGCTAAAAATATCAGTTTTCAGGAGTAGAGGAGAATTGAAAGAAATTGGACGAAGAAAATAAAAGAACTACTTCAGAAAAAAAACTTTGCTCAATATGTGTGGCAAGCTAACCGAAAATTTTGAATGAAAACCTCTCCTGAATTTCGCAAAAGAAAAATCTGCTCAAAGAAGCGTTAAAATTTCACCATTTTTCAAGTGACTTACAATAGTTGCCCACTGCTAAGAATAGGGTGAAAATGGGAGGACTTTTTTCTCTGCTAGGGAAAAAGATGGGGAAAAAATTGTTACCTTAAAGTCGTTACTCGTAAAAAGTAATTCGCGATTTTCTGCAGTTGTTCAACAAAATAAAGTTTTTTTTTTTTTTTTGCTTTTTTGTTTTCTAATTATTCTTCTGATTAAGGAACACTCGATTTAAAGGACAGTTTTCAAGAGAAAGTTACAAAAATAAATGTATAAATAAAGAAATGCTGAATTTACTGTTGTCTAAAAATTAATAGAAGAAAACTTGACATTAATATGAACGAAGAGGCAAGGATGTTGTCTAGGATTCTTGTTAAAACCGACATACTTGTTTTTTGTATTTTAAATGTTATTAATTTCCTTAAAATTGTCTTGAGTTAATATACTGCATGCTGCATCCATTAACCCGTATACCTCCAAAGGACACTTATGTTAAAACACAAAATGTCGAGTGCCAGTCCCCTATTAAAAGGTTCTATTTTTCCAAATTTTAATGACATTTTTTGATCAGCTCAACGTTGCACTACAGATCTTTTGAGATCTGTATAGCATTGTCATTAAAGACTGATCTTTTAGAATTAACCACTATACAAACAACGTATTTCCATTTTATGTCTTCCTTTAAAGCCGTTCAACTGTTGAATTCGTTTATGAAGAAATAAAAATTGCAAAAATAAACGCAAAAGGAACAGCATTTAAGAATAATAGAGCTATCTTGAAACAAACATTCAAAGCAGCAATAATCAATGTAATATTAGTTCGAAAATCGATAAAAATAATTTAATATCCGAAAAAAAGCAAGAAAAGGAAAAAGATTCACAGCATAAAAAACTGTTAAATGCGAATATTTCCAAGGAAAATGTAATTAAAATCGCAGTTTCAACCAACTTGAACTGTCTTTAAAATATTAAGCAATTCCACTTTTTCCTTTACGTTTTCACAATTGAAAATAGTATCACTTTTCATCTATAATAGAAAGAAACATATAATGCAATATTTCATAATTTTCATAAAGTATTTTTCATTAAAAAATATTTTAAACGCATTTTCACGAAGATTAAACCAGAATCCTTAGAGTAAACTTTGAAATTAAACCCTCTTTTCCAACCAGCCGTTTCGGAATTCTCTTTTTCGTTTGGATTTGAACATTTCCTTTGATTTTCAAAACTCGGTTCCACTGTAATAATATAACAAAATCTTGGGGGGTGCATTTGTCCCTTTGACTAGAAGCATGCAAATTGTCTAGTTATTTACCAATAATAATCAAACAGTATGTAATGAAATGTTTGACAAAAATTCCCCACATGTCCGCAAAAATCCCCAAACCTAGGAAGTGTCTTTTTTGCCTTACCGGAAAGGCATCCCACAATGACAGAACCGTTACATTTATCTTTCCCCTCATCTGGGGGGTTGAGGGCACGCGCCCGACACGCGAGACTTCCTCCGAAAAGGGAAGGGGCCCCCTTTTCGAGTGGGTCACCAGGAAAAGAAGGGTGTGGAAAAAGGGATTGGTCTCGGTGGGACCCCTCTTCACAAGTGGGGGCACTATGCCCGCGTTGACAATCCTCGTTGCATGTGTTACTCAACCATGATGGAAAAGTTTTGTTCTTTTATGTTCTCTTCCATGGGTTGTGCTCCGTGGGCCATGTTTTGGTAAAATTCGGAAATTTTTCAAAAAAAAAAAAAAAATCCTAACTTTTTGCAAAATTCTCTTAGAATATATATAGAAAGTCAGCAGAAATCATAAAATGGCGCTTTAAGATCTAAAGCTACATACTAAACTACTATTTCAACTTATCACCTCAAAAGCTAAGTACTACAACTAAATAACAACAAATTTGGTAAAATAGAATGCCTTAATTTTGTGAAAAAATTTTGTTTCAGAGACGAGACAAATACTTATAATAGAGATGAGATCATTAATTAAAATTTATAAATAGTCGTTTTAGTTACCTAATTTTTCACCCAAAGACCTGGACTTAATAACTCACGTTTTGTTATCCACGCATTATCTCTTCCTTGCATGAACTTTCCAATAACAAGTTAAATTTCGTAAACAACACTTTTAAAATACTGCATGTAATTCACGCTTTTTGTCTACTTTTAACGTATTTTCCGGTAAAAAAAGTTAAACATTGTTAACTTTATTTTAAAGAAAACGCTTAATTTGTTGTCGTTGTCTTGTACCAAACAGGCTCTGGCAATTCGAAGTGAGCTGCTTCACTTTTCTAACTACCGTCATTTGGTATGAAGGCCGACTTCCACAGTACACACAGTCCATAGGAACCCATTTATAGGGTAGGCAACCATTCGCAGCACAATAACAGATTCACACAAAGAGAGGACAAGGTCAGAAGAAAGAAAATACACCCATGCCCGAGCCGAGATTCGAACCCGGAACCTCCCCATCCGTGTCAGACTTCTCTGGCCACTAGACAAGGTGGCCAGCAGAAAATGCTGATTCCGCAAAGCAGAATACTTTTGATGTTCTGCAACCAGTAGCGTAGCTATGGGGTCCAGCGCCCGTGGCGAACTTCAAAAATTGCGCCCCCCCCCCCCGTCCCGAAAAAAAATTATCGCCCTGATGGGAGGTAACAAGAGGTCATAATGACCTCCCAAAATTTCCTTATTCCAAAAATTTTTATTCGAAAATTTATTTATTCGAAAATTTGTAGAAAATATTGCAACTTTGATGTTATTTTTTCTTTCTTTAAGCGTTTTAACGATGCTCAGTGTTCCCTCTCATTTTATGTATGCATGATATGTCTGCTTGTTCGAATTATTGCGTAAAATTCGAATTTCATTAGACACACAATTTCAATTTTTCCTTTAAAAACAATTTTAACTCGGGGCGTCCCTACCTTCCCCTATCATTTCCCTTAAATTCAAGAAACCAATTTATACTTGCAATTCGTTACTGAATATAGTGGGTTTTTTTTCTCATAACAGATTTCATTTTAAATATAATTTCTTTTTACACGCTAGAATAATGAATACAATAAACATAATTTGCGCATTAAAAGTAAAAATCAAAGCAATAATTCTATTGTAATTAGGAAAGCAAGGCAAATATAAAAAGCATAATTAATTTGAAATTGGCTTAATAAATGCGACTCTTTACGTACAGGCAAAATAAAAGTTGGCTATTTTGGGCCACCGATTATTTTTTTTTTATAAATAAGACTTTTCATGATTCGTATTTAAAATGTCCCAGAGAAGACCCTTCAAACAAACAAAATCGTTACATTGGTACGCCATTATTTAATAAGGGATTTACCTATGAGGGGAGTTAAGAGAAGCAATTGTTCCCTTCTTGGTTTTGAGAAACTTACAAGATGCATATTTTTTAAATACAGCGTATACAAACAAGGGCCAATAATTGGAAAGGTATTAGCTGGTACCAAAATGATGGTGCTCGAACTAAGAATGATAAAAAAAATGATTGGCTGGATTACAAATTACATTTATCAATTCCTCAAAATAACACTAAAGCGGTAATGAGAATAAATAACAAAGTAGTACTAGTTTAGACGTGAGGGCACTTCATTAAAGCACATATAAAATTGAAGGATTTCCAAAATACGAAAATGGAAACTCATTAAAAAAGATTTATGTATGAATTTAGTTTTTGAACAATAACCATCTATAACCAACTAATCATTGAAGCACAAACAGCGTTTGAAAACGTTACTCATTCAAAATTACTCGCAGCTGTTCTTGTGTTACTCGTTTTGGGAAGCTTCATTAATTGTGCTTGGTACGAATTTTTAAAATCGCGTAATTTGCAATAGTCGTTTTTAAGAAAGCTACTCCTCCTGTTTTTGAGAAATAGGTACCTACATATTTTTCTCTCATTAGTTTTTTGCCACAGAAAAATTGCTACTAACAGCGGAGTTATTTTCTGTCATCATAAAATCGTGTTTCAAAAATCTATCCGAAATATTTTCAACAAAAACTCCATGATTTTTGAAATCGTAGAACGTTATTTCTGAAGTATAGTTATTAATAAGTTGAAGTTATAACGTGAAAAAAGCGACAAGAAAGAAGCAGAAAGCAAAGGTTTGTTTCTTTTATGTGGACAAGACAGACTGATTTCAGATCAACCTATTGAAATATACTCCACACTTCATATAACTAAATTATATCCTGCCAAATAGATTTAAACTAACATCAGTGTATCGACCGAAATGTACCAAAACAAAGTTGCACATTCTGAATAGTTGGTGTTGGGGCGCAGTTTGTGCTACTTGGGGCAGTTTATCAAATTTTTGTCTTTTAGTCTGTTTGGACTTGACCAAAAATATTTTTTTTTCTGTTTTCATTTTTTGTAAATCGGTCAAAATGCGCCCCCCTGGCTCCAGCGCCCGTGGCAAGAGCCACTCCTGCCAACCCCTAGCTACGCCACTGTCTGCAACGTAAAATCATTTGACCAAAATTGTTCTGAAAGTACTTTAAGCACTGTACAGAACACGTAGAAGCATGATCATTTTCAAAAACCATGATCCTCACCCTGAAATCAAAACGGTTTCATACAGGACTATGAAAGGAGTATTTGTTCAGTACTCAGTTTTGCTGCAAAAAAAAGCCTGAAATTAAAATTCCAGATATACATTCCTGACAGAAAATGTAAAAGACTTCACTCTATGTCTGCTCCTCCAAATATCTAAGAGCTCTGAATGCTTTGACACCGCATTAGGAGCAATGTTTTCACTCAGAAGAACAGCACATGGCCGATAAAGAGACCAACTCTCCGAGGCAGGACGCTTAACCTTTTGGATCCGGGCTGTTCATATAGAAATTTTTCTTTCGACCCAGGTAGTTCGACAGTTTAACCACAGAATCCTTTTCCATTGAGAAGAGAAGGTATAAACTGTCGTACGGGACGTATGTAACCTTGAAAAAAACCCCTGGCTCCAAAGAGTTTGAGTGAAAATTTCAACCCCGTCCTCTAAACTAGACGAGACTTATGGTACAACGTGTGTACCGCCCGGTTCCTAAAGGTTAAGGGGCATAAAACAGGTGTAGTCAAACATAATTTTCTGCAAATATGTTTTTACTAAACATATATTTAAATATATAATCGATTACAAAAACGCAAGTACTTACAGATGGTTTTTACTTTCTTTGTTGACAATGATAGTAAGTATATTAAGACATTTTTATTATTCATAGAAATGAAAAATTTCAAAACCAAAAGGATACTGCCGTGCTAAGCGCAAAAGTGGTACCTGCAGTCGAGCTCAAACTGAGATATCACGATCCAGATGAACATTTTTCAGAATTAAAAAAAAAAAAAAATCTCGTTCGCAAATGGCCACATAGTTTTGTATTTAGGTAAAATACGTCACAAAGAGCCACCTGGTGGCGATACCTGATTTTTTTTTTAAAGTACAAACGACTTTTATGCTTAATACGGCAGAATAAGGGTTACTGCAATAAAAAATAAATTGATGTACTACTTCAAAAATACTCATACATATTGCAATAATAGTAAAGGGAATTCTTTTTTTAATTTTTATTAAGGAATAAAATTTACTCATGTTTTTTACCGTAACATGTGAGTTTGATTTTTAAGTCGTAAACAATTATGCTATGCTATAAAATTATAGTCTAGAATATAATTAATAATATAGTAAGAATATATTAGTTTTATTCATTTTGTGTAAAAAAGAAATCCAGCGAAAAACATATTTGTACTTGAAATTATAAGCTATGTTTGATAAATTTCAAGTTTTTTTAATTTTGTGATTTTCTTAGTACTATTCTAAAAATTATAAGAATTTACAACGATATTTAATGTATTTCAGTTAGGGCAGTCTGATTTTATTACTTGAAAATGGATGAGTTATTTAACTTAAATTTCAAAACATGCATAAATTATGCGCTTGGAAATTCCAACAGCTTCTAATTGTTTTAAATGCAACATAAAAATTAACTTATGCTTCCTAATATTTACTATGTTAAAAGTTTCACTTTTGGAATTCCTGATTTAATAACACTAGATGGCAGCACGCTAGTTGATAGGAAATTTTTTGCTTAGTCGTTGTTGAGAGCGGTGTTTCGTAGAACGGTGAGATGGTCCCGAAATTTTTTTAAATGATTATGTTTTTAAACATAAAAACCAAATAAAATGCATTTGAGCTCATAAAAACCTTAAACTGAAAATCAGCTGCAAAAGGCTTTCGTAGACGTCAATTAATTAAGCCATGATCTTTATTTATCTATTTTATTTTTAATTACGTTTTATTAATTACATTAACGTATTCACTTCAACGTATTTGATAATACTTAATGAGCTTGAAATTTGTTTTTAAAAAATGCTAAGCTAAAATTTATTTGAATGGTAAAAAACCCACTGTTGTTTCGAATGCTAATATAAATAATTTCCACCGTTTCTTTTGATTTGAGACTATAATTCTTAAATTAGTAAAACAATTTGTTGCTGTGAGATATAAAATAAATTATTTGTGAACGTACTTCGCTCAAGAACATTTTTTCAAAACTGAAAAAAAAAAGAAAAAACCCTTCGCTTAAAAAAAAAAGTGTTAATATAATAATAATAATAATTTTCAATATAAATACAATAAATATAATACAAGACCGTCTAAAACTTAATGAGCTTACTTTCCCACACCCCAATACCAATTTTCTAGCATCAAATCAATATTTTCTCAATTTGGTAAGGTTGCAAATTATGTGAAAGATATTTTTTTAGCATTTAACACTGATTTCTAGCAGCAAAATATACTTATCTTCTAATATTAAAAAAAATGAGTGGTTGATTTTACAGAATTTATATCAGATTCCGCTTCTCAAATTGTTAGGGTTTACTTTTCAGTAACTTTAAACCTTTAATTTGTTTTCGATTAGAAAATCTTTAAATTAAGCATGTCTTACATTGAAACGTATAATATTTAAGCGTATAATTTTACAAAAGGCACATTGGAGAACAGACCTACAAAATAGTATTTCTCCCAAAATATAATTTTTAATCGGGATAATTAAAAAAATAATAAATATGCAATTAAACAGCACCTTTTTATGCAATACTAAGGCAGCTAAATATAAATTTTTCTTTTGAAAGAACTTTAGTCATTCGTGAAATTAAAATAAATAAATAAATAAACAAATAAAATACAGTCGACGCTCGTTATAACGACCACACGTTACAAAGACCATCCCATTATAAAGACCAGTGGGAAAAGCCCCAACTTGATTCCCGAAACACAAAAATTCTACCTGTTATAGCGACCACCCGTTATAAAGACCTATTTCTTTGGAACGGAGATGGTCTTTATATCGAGCGTCGACTGTATAATTAAATAAGAAATAATTGTGCATCAAAATAAATTATTTTTATGGGAAACGAAACAGCTGGCAACATTTTCATTTTGCTCAAAAAACATAAAACCTCAGGTTTCTTTTTTTCTACGCAAATAAATAAGTAAACAAATAACAATTTAGAAATAAAATACACATAAATAATCAATTTTCGTCCAAAATAAAATCTGCTATTGTTTCCTTCAAGTAAAAAAAAAAACCTCTTAATTTCATTTTATTTTCCTTTGCTAAAGATCAAAAAGTGAAATACAAACTTAAGAAGGGAAAAAGTCAAGACATTTTTTCACTATAATATCATTTGAGCATTGAATTCATAGGCACCCATTTTCCCCAACTCAAGTGCACATTTTCCAATTTCTAAGTTTCCAATATTGATTTTATTTTATTTATTTCTGACTCCTGTTTGTTTCTAGTACCGGAATGCCCTCATAAACAATTCATTGCTGATACGTTTAACTTGATCTTAAAGCAAAATGCAACTCTGCAAGTGGGCGGAAATACCTCAGAACCAGAACGACGTAAGTCCAAAAATGACGATTTTCACTTTATTAGTGCATTCTATGCAGAATCTTATTCCGCATCGACCCATGAAAACGGTTTTCTATAAAACAAATTCCTTCATAATTATTTAGCTGCGTTAAAAGAGTGCGAGTACCATCCTTTGCATGCATCCGACAATCGTTTTTCCCCTCCCCTGAAAAGTGACAAAAACGGACTTACGTTAGTCTGGTTCTGAGGTACAGAATAGTGAAAACAAAAATTATTAATTCAATAATGTACACTTGACAAGGGGCATTTTAAAAATAAAAACAATATATAATTTAAGTTAAAATGAAAAATAGAGCAAAAACTAATATAATAGTATGTTATGCGAACGGAAAATAATTTTAAACAAAAGTGGTATCGGAACACATTTTAGATACAGTCTTTGCATTGGGAATTGCAATTAGTAGCGAAGCGAAGAGGTGCTCATGTTATGTAACAGTAAAAAAATGATCTATTATTTTCTCACTGCATATTTACTTGTCCCTTAATCCATTCAACATGAATATCAAGTTTCAATGACATATTTTTATTAGAATGAACTCTACGTAGGCCCGAACACGGCATCTTCACATTATAAATACCCTGTACATAGTGAAATAGTTAATACTGTCGTCCCCGCTTAATTGGGTAACGGATAAACGAATACCCTGCTTATACGAATAAAACATCCCGGAACCCATGCCATAGACGCAATGTCAAAGATCCCCGCTTAATCGATTACCCAATAAGAAAAAAAATAATGAGTAAATAAAATGGTGAATGAGTGAATTCTTAAATGATGGGATGTAAATAAATTAACTAATACAAAAAAAGTTAAGGTGATTTAATAAATGATTGAATAAGTAAACGAGATGAACTATTTGCCTTTGTCCCCTTCTATTTGCCACGCATTCACTTGACTAAAATTGATTAAAACATTTTTTATGGTTAAGTTTATTATTAAATAAATAAATACTGCACGGAATATAGAAGGTCTCAAGTAATATTTAAAATTTTAATACCAAGAACTTTATGCTTTTACATTAAAAAATAATTTTTGACTTACAACAAAACATTAAATCTGAAAGTTAATTTTTGAAAATAGCTTGTATTATCATATGCTTTATCTTTAGGGGATTTCTTTTCACTGACTGTAATAGAATACACGCATTACCACATTTAGTAAAATATTACCAGATAGGTAGAGGTAAAAACAGAGTAAATCTTTCACTATTTCACTTTACCCCACATTTCCCTACAATGGCAAAACACATACGACATAATAAGGCATTGCTATTACAGCACAAATATTTCAGTGAAACTGTTAATACTGCATTGATGATATTTTATTTCGCAGTTAAAATGCAGCTTTCACTTTCCCAAGCATTTTAGTTTTAAATATCTGAAATTCAAGCGAACCACCCTACAGCATTTCTGTGTAAATGTCAGCTTTTCTTGAGCATTTTTGCCCATGGCACTGAAACGATACTAAAATCATTATTCCATCATTTATAACCACACACACATGCCACTTGGAGGCAATTTCCAAGTTGATGGGCACCTCCATTTTGATAAGGTAGTCAAGAAGCAGACATGCGTAATTATAAAGATTCGTGGAACAAAGAATCTTATCTATCGGTTTTATTCATAGCCAGAGCATTTAGTGGAACAATTAAAGACGTTAGGCCTCTAAGTGCAGTCACGTGTCTCAATCAAGGGGTCCCTCAATGCAGCCTCTTCGAAAGTTCATTAGAGGATTTTATCTGTCAGTGAGCATTGGGTGCGTATAGAGATGTTTAGGGGTAATCGACTTGCTGAAAGGTACCACTGGTGACTCTGATTTCGCCTGTGGTCAAAATTCTGCTAATTGTGTTGAGTACTGTCTGTCGCTGTCTTTTTGCCTGTCAATCCGATCTGATGGAGCAAACGTATTTTCTGTTTACTTTCGGGATCAACGTAGGTTTTTTAGTTTTAAGATAATGATGCATTTGTAATCGCTGATTGAAAGTATTCTGTCGACCGGAACTTTCGCAACCATTGCCACTTTGTAGGTTAGCAAAATATAGATAAATATTCATAGAAAATAGTGCGAGGTAAGTGAAGCTGTTGCTGCAGTGATAGAAAACAATGTACGTACTAAAATGGCCCCAAACTTTAAGAATAAATGGTAAGTTGAGAATAGCAGGACATTTATAAAGATGGGACAAATCCATATCTTCCCTGAGATTACACAAGGGGCAAAGAGAGTTAGGAGCGAGATTGATTCAATGGAGGTGTTATAGTAAAATCAATCATGGGTAGGCAAAAGACTAAACATCGATACAGCTTTGTTCCAAGGCCATTTGGGCATATTCAGAATCTGTCTAAATCAGCAGTAGGCAACGCGTCGATCGCAAGCACATATTGAGTCAATCGCGATAGTATTTTGAATCTTTCTGCTGAGTAGCATTAATGAACAGTTCTATCTTTTTTTTTTCTTTTTAGAATAAGACTAGGTTTTTCGAAACATATTTTTACCTTGTTGCAAATTCCAATTTTTAAGAAAGGTATGAATTTTCAAAAATGAAATTGCGCTTGTGTGTTTATTAACTGAAAACCCTATATAATACACACAAAAATAAAATTTACATCTAAACTTAATCTAACCTTTAAAAAACGGGGTGAATGAAAAACTTAATTTTTTCCATGTACTTCAGAGTACAGTTTATATGGGGCAAATGGAAATACCTAAACTGCACATCAGAAATAACAGGAAAGGTGAAGTTCATGAGCAAAAGTTTTTAGTAACTTTTCACCTGACATGTAAAATTAGTTGAAAACAGTTACTTCACAGTAAGTTACTAGTACAACAAGTAAGTGAGCTAGCGGCGTATTGCGTGCAGTTACTTCATATTTGTAAATTTGTTAGAGAGGAAAATGTAAGATCAGTAAACTTCAAAGAATGTGTCCTCTTCAAACAATGATGAAGCCTTCACAATTATTTGAAAACACGCGAATCTCTCAGAATCTCTTCTATTTGTTATCTAATCTTTATTTAACTACTGTTTAGCTTTTAAAATTACCAGAAATGTGGTAAAAGTTTGTTTCTAACCACCTCATTTTTCTTTAGTCCCATCTGGTATTAAATCCTTCCTAGCAAAGTGAAGCATAAGAGGCTTTTTCAATTTCTTTTGAAAGATAATACATTAATACACTAAAAAATACGAAGTGGTAGCAAAGTTAATCTATATCGCTTAAAGTTACCCTAAATGCTTGTAGCTTGAAAGTGAAAAAAAATGTTGAACTTGCCTGTTAGCAAGAAAAATCTGTAGCAAACTTGGACTCGTGAAAAAGTACAACACTGAATCAGTAGATTGTTTCGCAGACAGGTTTTTCTCTTTCCCACAGAAAAATAAACACTTGAAAAAAAATCGTAAAAATATTTCCTGCCATCAAACCTGAGGTCCTATTCTGCTTGCCTAACACGTGGGCCACCTCACAACAATTCGTGACTACAAAATGCCGTTGTAAGATCCCGCTTTAACAGAATACTTCGTTGTGCCCATGATAAGCGATGTCATCGAGGCAGCTATCGATATTCCTAATGGGTACTTGATTCCCAGAGATAGGAGAAAGTGAATATCCTCTCTAATTGTCCGACTTCCCATTTTCATCTTGGGTGGGAAAGTGAAGCTTCTGTTTGGGGGTTCTGCACCCCCTGTCCTCCTAGAAAGGTATATACTTTGTATTTTTCTTTTAAATTAAGAGGTCTTTGGATGAGTGAGTGAGGGGGCGAGAGGGGGGCTTTAACTCGGTACTTTTATGACCGTTGCAAATTGAGGTAATCAACTCGGTAATTTGAGGGGTTGTTGTCTTAAAAGGATGTCTTTATTTACTACTTTTTGTCATCAGGAAGGTTAAGACCTCAAAGTTAGCATCAAAATAGCATTCCTAAAATTGTTGAAAACAAATGGAGATACTTTTCTCTTTATTTTCTCTGTGAAGTTTTTATAATTGTGCTAAATCATTAGCTCAACCGGAATTTACTTTTAGGAGGTGGGGAGGAAGAGGGGTTCATGACAGACCTTAAATGTATTTGAGCTGCCATATTAGGATTGGCCATATTGTGGAAGCTAAAGGTTCTGGGGGTTGACCCCGTTACGCCACTGCGCTGAATATTAGGCTGTTTGCCAAATGTGTCGAAATAGATCACCTCTGCATTACCATAAGCGAAAGCGTCAAATCCCTAGACCTAAGAGAGATCACTCAGGATCTCTCTCTGGCTTAAATCCGGAACTTCAGACTTATATCCAGTCAATATTAGACTGACAGAACTTTAATGAAGTGTTAATTAAACTTTACCCCTACTCTTTTCTGGTTTGTTTGCTAATATATCATGTCGATCTCGTTTCTTCATAGCGTTTCTGTTCCTTGTTTCTTTTGTTAAGTATTCTGTTTCCACATCTTAATGGATTCATTTCCGGTTAACCAAATGCAACAACAACAGTGTTTTTGTTCTGAAGGAGTATACAGTAGGGTGGGGAGAAAAAAAGTTTTTCAGATCAACTTCTAATAGTTGCCAAAAGTTGTCTTTGGTGACAGTTAGCTTTTGTGCAAAATTTGAGAAAAATCGGTTAATATCTTCAGGGGGCGCTGGGATCGCAAAGGTTTATCATAGCTTTTATGGGGATTTTATGGTTAAAATATGAAAGACAATGCCGTTAGCTAATCTCATTGCATTTTTTTTACTCATAAGATATATTCATTCATTCAAAGCATATTAAATAACTTACAAAAAATTATTTTATATAATATATTTATATTTCAAGCATTTAAAAAGAAACAAAAGCGTGAAAAAAAGTGATTTTTTTTAAATATAAATATATCGTATAAAATAATGTTTGTGAGTCATTCCATATGCTTTTAATGCATGAAAACATCTTTTGAGTAAAAAAAACGCAAAAAGACTAGCTAAAGGCATTCTTTTTGATATTTTAACCATAAAATCCATAACAAAGCTATGGTAAAATTTTGCGATCGCAGCGCCCCCTGAAGATAGTAACCGATTTTTCTCAAATTTTGCACAAAAGCTAACAATCACCACAGACAACTTTTGGCAACTATTAGAAGTTGATCTGAAAAACTTTTTATTTTTCGCCCCACCCTAATGTATATGTGTTTAAATGAATTGGAATACACTGGTTTAACCAGTTATGGTCCCACTCGCTTACCTATGGTCGTACTCAGACTAGTAATGGTCATGATAGCTGATTCGAATTATTTTCAGGAAATACACAAAGTATATAACAATATTAAAACACTTATTTTTCTTTTACAATATTACAATATAATCGAATTTAACATATCTTGTAAAACAAGGATGTAAGAGGGGTAATGAAATTGGTAATCTCTATGCCTGTTAGTAATAGGTGTTGAAAATCAAAAAGAAAGACCAAAAAAAAAAAAAAAAGAGGAAATGTTATAAAAATCAATAAAAAAAAAGAGAAAAAAGAAAAAAAACGAGGAGCGCGAAATGAGAAGAAGCGAAAGTTTTCTCCCTAAAGGGAGAGTTTTTCTCCCAAACATTCATTGCTTGTACACAGTGAGGAGAGCTCCTTCCCTCTCCACCGCTTTGGTTAGGGACAAAATGAAATCTTGGACACCAAGAGCTTGGGCCCACTCTGCAGAAGTTACAAGGGGCGTTTTCGCTCACCGCTCTCGTTAATCCAGCCATCCCGATTGGCTACAAGCGGAGGTATACTGTGGGCCGAACGCTCGCGGCCCTTTTAGTTCGTTCTGAAAGCTGTGCAAAGCGCTAAAAGGGGAATTGGAAAACTTTCTCGTGTTGTATTAGCGATGTGCAAGGGGAGGGAAGGCTGAAGGTTAAAATATGTTCTGTGCATTATGTTTTTTTTTAACTGAAATACAAAACGATACATTTTAATTATGTATTTTTTTTCCTTCCATTTTTTCCGGGCCGGCCCCTGGTAGCAATTCAACTGCTATTGTTTAATGGTAATTTCTTGGGTTTCTCTAAATATTATAGTTGACTCAGTTACTGTTTTGAGTTTAATTTTTCATGGCGTGAAAATTTCTCAAGTTCTCAAACCCAGTTTAATCATGTGTTTGATGCACCTACTTTTTGCAGTTGTAACACTAAAAGCGTTTTATGTCAACTTAGATAAAGAGTTGTAAATTTCATTCCTACTTGTTTTTTTCAGTTGCTAACTTATGCTTTTTACAGACTATTTCAGTGCTTATTACACACAGACACAAATAGCATTCATACTGATGTAAAAAGTAACTGCAAAAGAATTATACTTTTTATACAGTGGCAAATGTAATCTTAAATGGTTTGGTATCGCTAAGATTATACCTTGCAAGTACACATATGAAGGCTGATGCTCAGAGTTAACTGCATGTAAATTTTAGTGTTTTTGTTAGCAAACATCATGTTCTTGTCACTCCAGGACTCGAAAAAATATATATATATATATATATATACAGGGTGTCCACTCTAATCGTGGACCAATAGCTAATTTCTAAACCGTTAGAGATAAGCATATAGTTTATTTAGGAAAAAATCTCAAAATTATGAAAGGAATTTTGGGTCTATTCAATGTTTTTCAAAAAATCAAATTTTGAAAGAGTTACGAAATTTAAATTTTTATACAGCCCCCCAGTCCTATAAATCATACTTAGTAAAACATTCTTGACACTGTAACGTTTAAAACTAAAAAAAAATCACTCTTCTACGACAAAAATTGACCGAGTTATGACGTTTTGAAAAATCAAGATTTTGAATGATTTCGCATACGGTCCCTTAAGCGATCTCTAGATGACGTCATGAAATAATGCAAAATCTGGATTTTTCAAAACGTCATAACTCGGTCAATTTTTGTGGTAGAAGAGTGATTTTTTGTTAGTTTTAAACGTTACAGTGTCAAGAATGTTTTACTAAATATGATTGATAGGACTGGGGGGCTGTATAAAAATTTAAATTTCGTAACTCTTTCAAAATTTGATTTTTTGAAAAACATTGAATAGACCCAAAATTCCTTTCATAATTTGGAGATTTTTTCCTAAATAAACTATATGCTTATCTCTAACGGTTTAGAAATTAGCTATTGGTCCACGATTGGAGTGGACACCCTGTATATATATGCTTAAGTTTGTCCCCGGTGGTCTGGCTCAGTGGTTGGAAAAACTACATATTTTTCGTAGCGAACTACAACTACAACTACTTTCTGATAAATGTAGTTAACTACAGCTACAACTACTTTTTTTTAAATGTAGCGAGCTACACTACTTTTGAAATGTAGTTGCTACTTCGCTACTTTTTAAAAAATAAATAAATAACAAGAATACACGGATTGAAGATCGACCGAAAAAATTCGAAAAGTGGTTTAGATTAAAAAATTACCTCATTCGAATATGGAATAAAAATAGGAATTGTCTTTGAATTTTTTTGTTACTTTTCCTTTTGTTCCTTTTTTTTTGCTAAAATTTATCCTTTTTAGATTTTTTTTACAATTTTTACAAATATTTGCTACAAGAAAAACCTTGTTTTTTTCCTTCATTTTCTTTTTTAAAATTTTTTTTCATTTATTTATTTTTTTTTTTAATTTAAAAGTAGTTTTCCGAAATCGCTATAAACTACAATTTTTTTGTATCGCGCTGCTCACTACTCTACTTTTTTTTTAAAGTAGTGAGCTACACTACAAACTACTAAAAAATGTAGCTACTACAGTAGTTTCGCTACTTGTAGCGCGCTACTTCCGACCACTGGTCTGGCTGTGGTTAGTTAAAAAAAATAATAATAAATTTCAACAATTATTCTAGCCGCATTTACATACCGCATTTTGATTCGTAATTCACTAATGCAATTATTTTTTCCAAGTGTGTATGTAAATTCAGCATGCGCGTGACTATGCAAATGAGCATTAGGGTGGGGCGAAAAATAAAAAGTTTTTCAGATCAACTTCTAATAGTTGCCAAAAGTTGTCTTTGGTGATTGTTAGCTTTTGTGCAAAATTTGAGAAAAATCGGTTTATATCTTCAGGGGGCGCTGCGATCGCAAAATTTTACAATAGCTTTGTTATGGATTTTATGGTTAAAATATCAAAAAGAATGCCTTTAGCTAGTCTCTTTGCGTTTTTTTTACTCAAAAGATGTTTTCATGCATTAAAAGCATATGGAATGACTCACAAACACTATTTTATACGATATATTTATATTTAAAAAAAATCACTTTTTTTCACGCTTTTGTTTCTTTTTAAATGCTTGAAATATAAATATATCATATAAAATAATTTTTTGTAAGTTATTTAATATGCTTTGAATGAATGAATATATCTTATGAGTAAAAAAATGCAATGAGATTAGCTAACGGCATTGTCTTTCATATTTTAACCATAAAATCCCCATAAAAGCTATGATAAACCTTTGCGATCCCAGCGCCCCCTGAAGATATTAACCGATTTTTCTCAAATTTTGCACAAAAGCTAACTGTCACCAAAGACAACTTTTGGCAACTATTAGAAGTTGATCTGAAAAACTTTTTATTTTTCGCCCCACCCTAGTATACAGTCGGGGCCCACTGATTAGACTATCAGTTAAAAGAATATCCTGCCTAATATAATTGCGTACATTTTCAATGTACCAAACCGTTGTAATGAATCATTTTGACCAAGAATAATGGAATATCCCGTTTATTAGAATATTTTTTCATGTCAAAATTACGTAAGCTCCAGAAATTGGTCTCAAAACGCTTCCCAGGTAGCACAAAAAACGTTTAAACGTTTTATAAACGTTTTTAATCCGTTGTCACAACGTTAATAACCATTTTACAACCTTTAAAAAGTGTGCTACTTGGGTTTGTATTGCACATAGTTTTTCTTTCCATTGTGTGCATCTTAAAACCTTCAAAAGAATTAAATTGAATTGATCATTAAAAAATATCTCCGATTACATCTGCTGAGATCATTGTACCATTTTTTGGAATAAGTTTTATCTTGACTATTTATTTATCTTGACTATTTATATTCTCTCTCTCTCTCTCTCTCTCGTTTAAAACTTTTTTTTTTTTTTTTAATAAAGCGTTCTATACTTCGCACCAGATCGGAAATCATCAAAAAACACGACTGACATATACGTAAATAAATTGATTTTACAAAGTCAGGGGATTTCCCCCCTTCTAATCGCCCTAAATGACGTGCCTCCTGTGCGTAATTCAACAGCTCTACTCACATTCATGCGTTAAATTTGAGTTCAAATACACAGTGTATATTAAAAAGCTGTATATTATGCAATAAAAATACAAAATTTCAACTCATAATTTATCTCCTTTCTTCTCCAGAATGGATGTAAACTAGTCCCTCCACCGAAGAGATGTTGGAACAGGCCTCCCTAATTGGACACTTGCTGCTTTTAGCAACTATCCCTTTCTCTTTCTAAGGCGCAGTGCTGCGAGTGGCAGGTAAGAACAAAAGTTTCGCAGGGGTAAAGGGCAGTTCTGAAAGAGGGGATGTCTTAAAAAAAGAAAGAAAAAGCAAAGAGCCAGGAGTGCTTTGACCCCAAAGTCGTTTCTTTTGAAGATAACTATCAGCCGATGTCTTCAATCTTCTTACTTTGTGAAGATGTCTGTTCTGGCTACTTACCACCGTGGCCTTGTACTGCATCCTTTCTGGAAGTAGCAAAATAAAAGATGCAATTGTCAATTGCATTAGCATATTTGCATGAACTTCTTAACACAAGAAACAAATGAAAAGTTACGCTTATCCTTATTGATATTTTATTTTTGCATAATACGCTTTTCTTTAAAGAAAAGCTTATTTGTATTTTCATAGAAATAAACATGTTCATATCTTTTTCTATTCCCTCATTTCAATGCTTAAAATTCCTCATGGCAATCTATAGATAAATCTTTTTTTTTTTTTTTTTGGAAATTTTTCAGTTTTTTGAGTATTGTATCTTGACAATATTCAAAATAGTGTGACGGCAAAAAAAAAAAAAAAAATCAATTCTTTCCATTTTTAAAATTTTTTTTGACCTATACTTACGACAACAGACTTAACTTTAAATTATATTTTAGAAACATGTAAAAGATACATAAAGAAATGCAGATTCAGTTCAAAATGTCAGAATTTCGCCTTTATGAAAGCAGTATCAGATTTCTTTTCGTAAAAAAAAAAAAAAAAAAAAAAAAAAAAAAATAAATTCGTTTAATGCATCTTCCTATCTATTTACACAAACGAAGTTCTTCAATTATTTCTGTATTTATTTGTTGAAAATTAATCAATTATTAGAATTAAGCGTGAAAGAATAAAATGCAGCTTTACTGTATCAATCAAACTGTTCTCGGTTCTTATGTTTGTTTCACAGAACTTTAAAGCGTGAATTAATCAACGTTGTTACTTACGTGCGTGAGAGTTTCATACGAAACTGCCTACATCTCAGGCACAATTAAGAATCCCGAACTAAATGGACATGTAGTTTCCACGAATTCTGCTTCATTACATTTTAAAATTTGGAGTGCAGAATTTGTAAGAAAAATACTCAAATATTAGGAATTATTTTTAAGTTCTTTGTTCAGAAATGTGGTCTTTTATAAATATTTTGGTTGTTTTTAAAGACTTCTGATATTTATAATTCTTTGGTTCTTCGTAAATTCTTGGATTTTCATTTCTTTTTTCACTTTCCACTAAAATAGTTTTCAGCGTTGGAAAAAGTTAAAATATCAACAAACATATATCTATCAACAATATAAGAATATGTGAAGTTTTAATCCAACGTTAAAGATGCACAAATATACAGGTATACTGCAGACACGTGTTTCGGCGCTACAAGGAACCCCTTTTTCAATGCATGAAGTGTGAGCTTTAGGATGAAGAATCATCCGATATTCTTAATCTAAGAACATATTATCCATTAAAGTAGAGCCTAAAATGCTTTAAACATAAATTTGGAGAATATATTGCCACCAAATTTGAAACAACAAAAGACTTTGACAGAAGAAAAATTTAACCTAAACTTTGGTTTGAGAGACATTTTATATCCAAATGAGCTTTCTGTTTTACATTAGAAGACTACGAGTTGAAATTGCATATAGCAAGTTTTCAGAAATAGGATTTGAATTAAGGTGTAGCTTTAGTTGAGCAATTGGGAATTGAAAAAAAAAAAAAAAAAACTCTTATATCGTCATTAACATTTCATGTCATTCATCTTATGCAATTTTTTTCACTGAAAATGCTTCTACCTTGTTCATTCATCTGGTGCTTATTAACACCATTAATTCGGTTAATGAGGCAACCGTTGCATATTCTTGCTATTATTGCACTGATTGGTGGTGGCAACAGCACTACATTTCATCACCAGTGCAGGGGAAAATGAACTTCTTAGAATATAATTCATAAAGTCTTGAAATCATTAACACCAAAGGTGTGAAGGAAGCTACAAGGCAGATGACAGGAGACACAGTTAATCTTGTTCAACTGCCAAGATTAAAGGGTGTCAAGTTCCATCAAGAAGACCTCTAGGGTACTAACGACACAACCGCGGTAGCAATTAAAAGGATAAACGAAAACAAGCTAAAAATTTAGAAGCGGAAGAATGTGTGAACAAATTAGCAGCCATCATTGAAGATTCATATTAGATTATTTATGTTCCACTCCAAGCCTACGCTTTTTAATGTCAGAAAAGAGCTTGCATCAGAGAAGTAATAAATATATATTTAATTTATGTCCTATGAAGCGACATTTACAAAAGCGCCGTTTCTGAGAAGCAAGGTCGGAAAACCCTAAGTCGATTAATTTATTATTTTCATTAATTTTATTTGAAGGTCTAACAGCCTACTTTCAATGTTTAGTTTATTAACATCTTCTTGTGATTCATTTATATACATACCTTCAAGTTCGCACAAAGAAGAGAGTATTTGAAAGTTAATTCCCCCAAAATCTTTAATTCGAAGTCATATTTCTAATCCTAGTATGCTAATAAACATACAGTGGAGCTCCAATTATCCCAGCCTGTCCAAATCGTTCCTTCCTAGTTAAGATAGGGAAAAGTTCAGATAATTGGACAAGGATGCTTCTAATTAAAGGAAAACGGTTAAAATACATGTTTTTAATGCAGAGGAACTATAATTCAACCATATCCAATAATTAATAATTGAATTTAAAAATCTTTGTTAAACCCATCATTTGGGTGTTTAGAAGGGACAACAGTATACAGTACCATTTTCCGGGGAGCCCCAATTGTGAAGTCTTCAACAGATATGTACGAGGGGCCCTCGAGGGTTGTGTCTCTGAGAAAACAATGTAATAGGCTTGCGAAATCAATACAAGCAGAGCAAGCAGGCTGTTAAAACTAGTCCCACTCTTTCCATTTATAAAACTTCAAACCAGTTCAATTGCTCAAAATGTCAAAATGTATCAATAAACCGATGACCGCAGTGAAATCAGTCATCAAGCCGCATTTCATCCTGGCTCAGAGTAACAAAAATATTTCATGCAAGTAAGGATTTGAAATCAATTCATTTGAGATGTGAGAAAAATTACTTTAGAAATAAAATTCTAATTTATGTAAGAGTACTGTTTTTACTAAAATATTTTAATGCAGTTTCTTTCAAGGTTTTGGCAATAATTAGCATAAAGTTTTTTTCTCGTATTAACTGTGCATATGACACAGATGTGAGTATCTTACGAACTGGCAACGGTACGTAGCGGTGTTCATTGATCACAATTGTTGCAAATATACATAAAACAACTATCAAAAATAGAGTAAAAAAAAGTGGATTTTTAAAGCTACTTCTTGCGTGTGTTAATAAATGCACGCATTTTTTTTCTTTGTTATAATGCTTCGTTGCATTAAACAATAAGCATAGCATTCCTTAGGTTTTTTCAAAGGAAAGTTATGCTTATTGTTTGATATAACGAGTAAAAGTAATAATTAAAAAAAAAGCAGAAGAAGCAAAAGACGTCGTTCCATTGTACATTTAAACCACTATGTTACTCCAATTTTTATTTTTAAAACTTTAATTTCAATGAATAAATTGCGGCAACCCCAGTTAAAATTAATTTATAGCTCTCACTTTCCAATTTATTTTGCGTGCAGTGTTTACGTTCATTCTAAGTAAAATACGAAAATTATCTTGCGCTTTTTGTGTGCGTATTTTGAGCGAATTTTTATGTTAGTTTCAACATTTAAATAAAATCTAACTTTTTTGAAAAAAATATAATGAAATATTGATTTAATGAAAATTTCAATTTCATTTATTCTTTTAATCTGTAATATTTAGCTCTGATAACAGTTCAAATATGTAGGCAATTATTTGAGAAGGACAATTACTTCTAATAACGGCCCATAATATTCGAATTGTTCAATGTGTCAAAGAAAGTCATTAAAGGAAAATGTTTGACAAATGACAAAATACACATAAGTATAAGCGAGTTTGACGTTCAAACTAGCTCATTTCACAATTTTAGCTTCAAAAATCTTTGGGGGACCAGGGTTTTTACTTAAAAAAAAACTGTATTAAACAGTGAGGTGCCCCTCTCATTAGCTGAGTCCATTAGCAAGGTGTCATTAAAAGAATCTATCAGTGTGTCAAACGC
The DNA here is from genome assembly GCA_038373865.1 of Uloborus plumipes. Taxonomy (NCBI): domain Eukaryota; kingdom Metazoa; phylum Arthropoda; class Arachnida; order Araneae; family Uloboridae; genus Uloborus; species Uloborus plumipes. Next base: position 147,993 of record JAXGGA010001124.1, read on the forward strand.
GTGTCTCCTTGCTGTGCATGAGAGGGGAAAAAAACTATGTGTTGCAACAGACAGGATTCGTTTGTTGGATAATCTCTTTTACAGCTTCCTTCTCTTTTTTTTTTCGAAACAATTCCATTCCGTTTCCGCGGAGATCATTCAAAGCCTGATTATTTTTTGACATATCTCCGTCAGAGGTGTCAGCTAAACGAAATTAGCTGCTTGGTGGATTTCTCCCAATGGCTGCTAATCACTGCGATTATCGGCACCCATTGTTAGAACAAAGAGAAGGAAAAAGTAGGCTTTGCCTCTCCGTGTAGTTTTGTTTTCTGGTAATGGCAGCACTGATAGCTCTTAATTGCTAAAAGTTGTATTCCATTTAATTAAGCATTATAGAATCTGGCATCGGATTTTGGATCGTCTGAATGGGTGTAGCTTTACATGTTCTGAACATATCGTTGCGAGAAAAACCATGTTTTTTATATTCAGACATGAAATAAGGTTAATGAAACGTCAGTCAAACATGAGGATTGCTTTATTTTATTATTCATTTCGTGATTTTGATATTTTCGCAGAAAATATACGTATAGAACTAATCAAGGAAGGTAAAGCTTCGAAGTTGAATTAAAGATGAAATAATATTACAAGAAAAAAAGAAAAGAAAGAAGAAAAACATTTTTTAAATGCTCTAAAAGAGAGAGAGAGAGAGAGAGAAAGATGGAAGCGAGAGGAAAGGTGAAAGAATGGAAAAAAAATAATGATAAAATAAAATAAATAAATAGTTTTTTAGAATGAACGAAAAAGTGAACATTTAAAGTTTAATAAATAGTTTTTACAATTTGAATCAAGATATTTAAATAATTTAAAAATTGATGCCGCGAAATTCATTATTTAAGTATGATTACCTTCATACTTAAGATTACTTTTTGTTTTTTAGAAGAGAGAGCGAGAAATTACATTTTTTCATTAAATAAACCTTTTACAAAATAAGAAAGTCTTCAACAAAAATTACCTAAAGGTTTTAAAAAAAAAAATCTTAATAAACTGCTAAATTTGTAGGGATTTAATCCAAAACCCCTCACGAAACCATTGCATTTCAGCAATCGCAACCATAATTTCCCTTTTTTCTACCCAAACCTTTCACGCTCAAGTTACTGAGACAAATTTTGATTTAGACGAATGAGGCTCTGGAAAGCATTGCAATTTACAGATTGCTTTAAAACTTTCTGTCCTAAGCGTGTATCTGGCCAATCCGTTACAGGATGATGGATAATGCTCTAGATAAGTCCTGGTGTGACGAATGAGTGGCGAAAGTGGATGATTTCATCGTTTGGAATGTAACTTGGGAATCATTCATGCGCCTTTCGGACCTCCCAAGCATTGGGAGCTTTTGTTCAGAGTTAGAGATGAATCGTTCATAAACGCATAGGTCTGACTGAATCCTTAAAATGAACGGTGCGGTTCGATCTCTTAAAAATGAACGGTCGTTCTTTTGAGCGAAGATATTTATCGTACAATTCTCTCTCTCTCTCATTTAGTTTATTTTATTTCTTAAAAATGACTTTTGATATAAAATTCCTTTAAGACACATTCAAACTATTGCTTGTTTTCTTTTGATTTATGGCCATACTTATATTTAGAGATACGGCATTTCTATTTAGAGATTATACACTATTTCACACAATTTTATGGGCTTTATTTTTTATTAATTAATTAATTTATTTATTTTAGCTTTGACAAACTTCTGATGCCATGTCAACGTGATTAATTTTTTATTAAATAAAGACTAATTATTCAGCTTTGTACCGCGTTAGAATCAAATCTAAGACTTTTGCAATGGAAAACAGATGCTAAAAGCCTTATTCCGATGTCACCCTTCCACCAAGAAATATCTTACAAAATGAGCTATAATTGCTTAATACATCAAAACCAAAATGAAATATTTTTGATGAAGTTTTTATTGGCATATTTTCTTTCTGATGAATAATTTTACTTGTTTTTCTGAAAAATAATATAACGGATCCAATAAAATATTTTTATTACACGTGAGTCTCTCTAGCAAAGAGGTCCCCCGCAACGTTTTTAAATGAACAGTTTAAACATTTTAGCTGACGTGCGTAATTAAGTTTAAAATTTGGGAGAATTTTTATGGTTCTAAGTGATTGGGGGGGGGGGGGGGGTTGAGATAGGAAGACGTTACCAAATCCAGTGAATGAACAGCCCAACAAGTGGACAGGTACTGCATTTTCTAATCATTTTCTTTTTAGAAATGGGTGGAAAGAAGTGATTACTGCAAATTCATTCAAGAAAACTGCTTTGAAATCTTATTTTTCAATGCATTTCGAGGTGTTCATTCACTGGTGTGTCTACTACATCACCTGAAACTATTTTACGTGAAAGAAGTATTTCAAATGTAGGAAATTAACTATTATCTGATGAACGGGTCATTAAAAAGAACAGCATTGCCCATCTCCATTGAGTAGTACGCAAATCAATGCTGGGCATTTCAATATTTTCTCTTTGAGTATTCCCCCCCCCCCTCTCTCTCTTTCCTCCAAAACATGATAATAAATTTAGACCTTTTTGCTGCCCTGACATAGCTTTTCTTTACCATAGGAGTAGAGAGTAAACATTTTACCGACGCATAACTGATAAATATCGTTAGTAGTAAAAAAGTGTTATATTATATGAGATGACTGTCGTTATTTTATTTATTTGTCGTTTTTTTGTTTCATTTTCTCTCTATCTCTTCCTTTTTTTAAAATCAATTAAATGGTTTACTCACCATCTAATGACATTTTTCAAAAACAAAATCTTAAATGATTCTTTATTATTCCCCGAAATTTGCATTAATGGAAATAGCAGCATGATAATTTGAGACACTACTCAGCGGGAACTGTCAATTGGCTTGTAGAATTTCTATTAATGTACACTATGACCTTGATTGGAGCACTCCCACCTTGGTGTTTCCCATGAGATGAACTGGATATTTTTAGCCAAGATTCCAACCTCTCCCACCCTCCCTGAATTTGAACCCCATATCCCCCACTTAGCCACTAAACAGGCCAGAAAACAAAATGGACTCTTCTTCTTTTTGAGAACTAAGACATCGCATTCAAATCTCTCATTATGTTCGGCACGTCCAGACTTCTGAAGAAGCACAAAATTAATGTTCAGCGGTCAGCCATCGCCGCGCATTGAAGATTCAAAAAACTTTTAATGGGTAACTCGATCCATTATTTCTCATCCTGACCAGCGCAATCAGCCGAAGACAATAGCCCTCTGCGAGGATGGATCTTCGATCGCATGACCCGGGGGTTAGATCTGGCGGTGAAGGATCATTTATAGCTGTCACATAGCTACTCTGAAAATGAAAAAATGTTAAATTGTTTGATTAAATGTTCGGGGAGCAAATTTAAAGTTTTTGTGAGTTTTGCATGACGATTTCTGTTGTGATAGCGTAGACGCCGGTTAGTTGAATCTTTGGTTAATTGAATCAGCCGCTTTAATGAATCAAATCATCAGAAGCATAGCAAATCCCAGCTTTATTAAATCAGCTGCTTTTGGGAATCAGAACTGTTTAGGAAACACGTGATTCATATAAGCGGCGGATACTGTATAGGCAAATAGGGAGCCTTTTTTTAAAAATATTTTTTATACTTGCCTATCGAAAACGATGCATCAAATGGAGATCTTTGACGTTACTTTTACTCCTATACCCTATTCATGGAAAAGATTGACCGAAAGTAAACTAAAAGGTAGCCAGATGGTTGCCGCTTAGCCATTTTTGGAGGTTTTCTCTAAAATAAGAAAAATGTGAACCAATAGGATTTGAATTAGTCGTTGGCTTATTAGTACTATTGTCCAAATGATTAAAGTCGCCATATTGCGCATTAGTTTGTATATTATTGTCTCGACAGCTTTATATATGGTAAATTGTCGAATGCCCACTTTGGAAGCAATGTATTATTTGAATCCAGCAGTATCATTTCCTCCTCCAGCGGTACTTATTTTATGCAATCGAGAAAAAGATCGTTCACTATCTATTCTCATCAATTTAAAAAAAAAAATGCTCTTTTATAATCATGTATAGTAGTAAGAAGCGCTTTATCTGCATGGAAGCTCAGCTCCTACACTTTTTTTTAACACCATTTTGCAAATTAAATGGCAAGCAGCGGAGCTAATCAATATTGGAGTCCGTGAACCACCAGTACATCAATTTTTGACCTTTTATTGATTTAGATAAAAACATTTAAGTCCTTAATGTACCACTAGCCCAAAAATGGACCATTAATTCAGTGATACTTTTCATTACATTGTCGCCCTCTTTTTCTGAATTGAAGTCCGCTATAAGATAAAATGAAAAGTTTCAAGAAAACAAGTGTATGATTGCAAATCAGGAAGCATAGCTTAATTTCCTTTTAAGCGCTGTTCCAGCACGTTTGCTCTTTCGTTTTTTGCTTTTCCCTGGAAATTTTCCTATTGCATGTGAAAATGGGTAGTGCAGAATATAGGAATCTGTCATTTTTTGTTAGAAACCAAGCTCTAGTTATAAGTAAGAATAGTACCCTTTTATTTAATTATTATAAATTAAAGTATGTTGTGACAAAATTATCTTGCGTAACATTTTCTGCTAATTTACGAACTTTATTAATATTTTTCTGAAAAATCTTTTGCATTTCTGAAAATCGAGTTTGGCAGGTGTGTACGAACGTTGATATCAAAAAGATCTTGAAAACTTTACTGCTTACAAACAAAGGAATACTATGCTATTTTTCACGATCAGATGTTTATTTATTTGCTTATTATCATCTTTTTGCAGTATATTATATTTCTTTATATATTTAAGTAGCTATCTGTATTCTTTGCGAGATACACGTTCTTACATTCCCTCCAACTTTACAGAGCAATTCCATACATTTTTTTGCCTTTAATTTTAGTGAATAGATACACATCTTATATTAAGGTACTTTTGAGGTTTATCATATTTTTCTCACACCTTGAATAAAAGAATATATGTATTAAATGAAAATGTTGAAACAATCATTATCAATCATAGATACCGACAGAATTGGATTCAAAAACAACACCTGAACAGAACAATAGCAGTATAAATACTTTAATTCAATTGTTACTTCACTTGTAGCAAACGTGTATCAAAATCTAATAGCCGTATCAGAATTGATAAATCGAATTCACAAGCCGGTATCCGGAACTGTTAGCAACTGAGAAACAACAACGGATTGCTGTAAGGAACTAAAAGTTTGCCAAAAAGCCGTCGAATGTATCAGAAAGTATTTCCGAGCTACAAGATCAAAATCACACTAATCGTGTCCTAATAAAAATCATACAAAAGAATTACTCACACCAGGCCTTATCCAAACACACTTCTTAGTTAATCTTAACGTTCCATCTGAGTAATCATCGCAGGCAACAGGAATAAATGGCGACAATAACGCCATTTGATGTTCCAAGCCCAGAACTCGGCAAGAAAGAAAAAAAAAAATGCCTCAGAAGATATTGATGCATTTCACGTTCCCTTTCCCCTCTAATATGTCATGTATATGATGAACTCACTATTAAAAGGGTAGAAAGAGTAGTGGATTACAAGAGAAGTTGTTCCACACATAATCGTGATGAACGCTTAGCTTCGGCAATGCGCTATCTTTATATTGTAGCCTATCATTACGACAGATAACAATAAATTTTCTTCGGTGGATTGTGTTAATTGCTTGAATATTGGTGTGGTGCTGGGACGGCTGTCAGCGGTTTCTTGGATGATTTAAGAAGTATATTCTGAAAGAAAAGGATTTATGTCCATCGATCAGTTTTCTCTTACACGTAAGACAAAAAATCACATTGTTTAGTTTTATATCCCTGATTTATAATTTCGCAGTTCTTGAGAAAATATAATTTTGATTCACGAGAAAACACAGTGCTTAAATATCAAACAAGTTGTAGAAATTGAAATTTTGATATTGAATTTAATCATCCTGAATGTAAATTATTCGTTTATTCACAATACCATACCTAAAAACATTGATCATAATGTAGGTTAAGCGTGCTTCTAATTTGGTGAGAAAGAACAGTTGTCGCAACAAGACTTAAAACTAAGAGTTATGGAGTCCCCTCTTTTCAATGTCTCCCTGCAGAACTCACATCTGTTCATAAAATGAATATGACTCAGTGGAAAAGTAGCCTACTAAATAGTAAACTGATAAATATATTTTCTCCCACCCGCCTATAAATCAAAGGATACACTGCAACAATTCATGTGGTTCGTATGAGCTGCATGTTTTCCCGATATGAAGTCGCAAAATAGCATATTGGTATCAGTACAAATGAATAACAAACCTGTAACACATATACAGTGAACTTTCACTTATGCGCCCGCCCAAGGGACCAACAGAAAAAGGCGCATAAGTGAGAGAGGCGTATAAGTGAACAAGCCTATTTAAAGGACTAAAAGCAACATAGGTTCTAATCAGAGAATGAATAAGAATGTTTCTGTGGACAAAGGACATATTACTATGGTCTGACAATTATTGTAAAGCAACTACAATGATAAAGAGAAAACAAAAATTCTAGCATACCTAATTACAAACTGTTCCCTTTAAAACGATCCATAGTAGGTAACTGTTGTCCCTCTCCGAACTCTTGTTCATACGGAACACATGCCTTCCGTTAGCAAAAAAGGCGAAAGACTAAAGAGGAAACGGAAGAAAAATGCCTATTTTTTAAAGAAAATAAATAATTTTTTTCTATATTTTACGGAAAATTCGGCGCATAAGTGAAATATTTATCTTCAGGGCGACGCCTAAACGAATGATACTATCATTATTTTGCTATGGAATGTGCTGGGACCATTTAAAATCGTCGCATAAGTGAGGGTTAACTGTATGTCATTTGCATACTTTTAGGGTGATAATAAAAAAAATAATCCTGAAAAATGTATTTTAATATATGTTCAAACAAATGAGTGCACTTGTATAGCTTTAAAATTATTGGTAGCTATGCCTGAGACAATGTACAGAAAATAAATATCCTTGTATAAAATCAAACCAGAAATAAGGATATACCATTTCTGTTATTTTTTTTTCTATCCTTGGTTGTCGAGTGATTATTAAACAACCAATCCGGATGAAAAGTGTTCTTTTTTTATTATCTTTGTGACATCAGCTCAATTGAATAAGTATCTCATTTCAGTTCCTGGGGGGGGGGGATAAATCCTTTTTTTTTTTTTAGTGATTAGTAAGAAATATTTTTTGGAAATAAGTAAGAGCAGACGCGACTATTTTAAAAAATGTTCGCATTGATTTTCCTTCTATTTATCAAATTAATAAGTATGCAATACGTTTTCTTCCGTTTTTCATATGATAAATTACAAGAAGTGCATTAATTAGAAAGACAATCAAATTTCTTCTTTTGTCAAAACTTAAATGTTTTACGACAAGGTTATTAATAGTAAAATAAGAATTCTTAAAAATGCATTTTTTTTAATCTTTACTTAAAATACTAATAAAGTTTACCGAGTTATTAATTCGGCACTCAAGAGCAGGCAAATATGTTCTCAGCGAAACGAAAGCAGTGTTTTTGACCACCATGATTGCAGAGTTGAGAACCATTGATTATATTGATGACCCAACCAACAACAATAATAGCAACAGCAGCATCAAGAAATTCCTTTCCGTAAGTATAATTGGTTCATGAAATGTAAAGGGAAAATATTTGGTCACGATTATGCCCTGGATTTGTGGACCCCTGTCAGCAGAAAGCTTTGTTTTTCTATTAGCAATGCGTTGCGCAGGGATTTTTTTGTGGTGTCTTTGATTTCGTGCGTTATTGGTGGTATTAAATTGCCATTATAACCAGCATAATGAAAAATGTAGGTAATTCACATAGACTGAAAATAGCACAGCGGGTCATACTTCGAAGCCTGATTAAATTTATGAACACACGTTGCATAACTGAATTTAATGTGCTAAATACTCTGAATTGAAATATATATCAGTGGCGGTTTTACAAGTTCGGAGGCCTGTCATTATGCATTGCTGGGGCCCCTTTTCGGTGCATAAGAGGGTCTCTCTTTGTCTACCACGGAACAATACAAAATTTTTATCGTGTGCCTTTTTGTAACTCCTACGAGGAATATCTGGTCATAGAGGTGGCCCTCGAAATTGGGATATTTGAGATCATTAAAGAGCAGTAGAGATAAATATTACATAGAAAAACAGCATAATATAATCATTATCAATATTTTTCAAATATTTAATGTATTTCGTCTTATAAAACATTTTTATAATTTCTCAGGTTTTGAATTATTACTATCCCAGATACAAGAAATTCTAATAGAAAATTATAAACGAAATTTTTGACTGTAACCTTTTTATTTCAGATTTATCCGATTCCGGTAGAGTAATAAAAATTTTGTTAAAAAATATTAAGTTTAAAAAAAATATTTAAATATAAGGAACAAAACTGAAAACATTGAAATTTCATTATCATTATGCAAGTATCAGCTTAAGTTACATTTTTTAAAAGGTTATTCTGAAACAAAATTTGTCGATGACTAACTTGTTAAAAACTGGTCTTTCTTGTATTGTGAAACTTAAGTTGTTTTCCTCTTCTTACATTAACCCAGTAATGCCTGACATTTATTTTTCTAAAGATATTTTGTATACTGGTTACAAACAGTGTTTAATGAACAGGAAAAATAATAAAAAAAATATTATGTAAAAAATAATAGTTTTCTTAAGGAAAGAAAAATAGTCCCTTAAAAGTTACGATAGACCTCAGAGGGTACATACTTTTTTTATTAAAAATTTTTTCTGCCTGCGATATAATATTTAAAAAGAAATTTTATAAGAAGAAATAAAATCAGCAATTAACATAAACTGGGAAGCTGGGAATAACGTTGAAAACTAGTTTTTGATAAAGATCATATTAAAACTGCTACTGAACACACATCACAATGGTTACGTGCTGCAATCTGTTAATAATGAATTGAAACAATACTGAGGTACTAATTGAACGCTATTATTTGGTTGAAATGTTCATTTTTGGGGAATTCAGACCCTTTTTTGGACCGTCCCTAAAAAGGGACGCTAGGCATTAATGGGTTAAGCAAAAGACAATTTTATTTTCTTTACCAGTTTATCCGTGGTTTTCGTCACCTGCGATACCCATGCCATCCAATTCCACGTATAATCGAGAGTGTAATATATAAGCTTCCCAATTATTTGTTTGTTATTAGTCACAAGACGCATAACAAAAAAGAATTTTAACAGTGGTTTCGTCCTAGGTGGTTAAAAATTTATTTCAGGGAATAAAAAATATTTGTCTCGTCAGGACAGGTGTATTTAAGTGTTTCCTAGTGGCTGTGAAAATAGTTTTTTTTTTCTCTTCATCAGAGAGTGATTTTTTGTGTGTCAATTACTATTCCTCTAATTTTCTTCAAAGAGATTATAAACAACAAAAGGTTTTCCGAAAACTTATGAAATTAGTACATTAAAAAACGTATGGATAGCTAATGTAAACAAACTCGCTTCGAATTTATTAATTAAAAATGCCATTTTTCACAGTAAATCTTCTAACAAGGTACAAAATGCACTAACAGAATACACCAATCGCACATGTTTTCCAAGTCCGGGACAAAAATAAGCTGTATATCTTTCATGAAAAGAAATATATTGAAACATACATTAATAATGTCGCACGACTCTCCCCTCCAGTCTGTTTACTTTTACAGATGTTGTCTACATTCGGAAACTATGACGTCACGCAGGCATTACCGACAACAATGTTGCCAAAAGCAGAAGTAAAAAGCGAGAGAGAAAAAGAAATTGGAAAATGGGATTCGTTATTTTTATTCCGAATGCCCAACAATGAAGAGAAGGCAACTCCACAAAAGCATGGGTCTTACTCCAGCGTCATCAATAATAGGAACTGCATTAGGTATATAGTTAGCTGCGCGCGTTCTATGGTGTTGCGATGAATGGAGGAAAGTAAAAAAAGTTTTGGGGAGACTTAAGAAGAGAATGTCAGCGAAAGATTTTCCAGGTGGAATGATGGAATAAATGTGTAGGGGAAATTATTGAATGTACTTGAAAAATTGAAAGTCTAATAAAATATATTCTAATTTTCTTAAGATATATTCTAAGAATTGAAAAAAGTTAAACAGTGATTGAAGCTTTTGTACTTTTCACATTTTTAACGATATATATATTTTTATAGAATTATATCTAAACACTAGATTGTTCAACATTTTTTAATGAATTTGCTTTGGAGAATTTAATTATTTAGAAGCTACTGAATGGTAACATGTCTCATATCATAATGTAATATCCCTGATGAGCACATGTAAAACTGAATAGAAAAGAAGGAATTTTGAAAAGAAAAATGATTGTTTTAGTTTCAATTTTAAAATTATAAGCTCAAAAAAACTCTTCGTTTCAGGGTGGATTCATCAAACATGTTCATTTTTCGTTTTATGTCTCTTATACTGTGCAAGCGCCTATTGTTTTTGCAAATTATTTGTTTATTTCCCCTTACATGGGTACAATGAACAGAACATGTTTGTAATTCAATGTAAGACATTTGTTTTTATTCCAGGAAATTCGATTGGCAAATGAGATTCCGACCTGGTGCGAAATAAAATAATTCAATTTTATTTAATAAAAAAAATAAAACTGACGTGATGTTAAAAATGTTGTCAAACTGATCTTCAAAATAAATAATAAATAAATAAAAATCGACGAATAGGTATCGTCCTATTAAATATTTTGATGATGAAATTGAAACAAAAAATGATTTTAAAAATTGAAAAATGAAAGTTGTATCGAAAGACATATTTAAAAAAATAAATTAAGATATTAAATGAGACAGATTAAATAAATATCGTTTTTCAAAAGAACGGCCTTTCATTTTTTATTAAATTACACGGCACCGCTCATTTTAAAGAGTCAATTAGATCCGTTCGTTCGTGAATGACACTTCCCTAGTTCCTTTACAACAAGAATCTTTCATTAACCATGTTGCATTGAATTTTTTCGTAAACTATGAGGAAATAATTGTCCGGGGCCTAAATTTTTTTTTTTTGAGATCCTAAGATTCCAGTTTTTGACTGTGTCCGGTAATATGTATGACACCCTTCATAATTGAAAACAAACTAAAACTCAAATTTCGAAAAGGTGCAATACTTTATTGATTGAATATTACTATTCAAGTATTAACATGATCAAATAATAGGAAAAAAACTGAGGGACATTTGAAAACGCCGTCCTCATAGTTTCAATACATTTGAAGAAATCGGGGTTTAAGAAGTTTTTAGAGTACCTTTAAATGAATTTTCAAGGTCTGCTTGAAAGCTTGATGCAAACATTCTGCTGAATAGCCAATGCATATAGTATTTCGTTTCAATTGCTTTAAAATTTAATAAAATATATTTATTTGTTTATTTTCAAATACAGATTTTTTTCAATCAAACACTCTTATAACTTTTAATAAAAGGCCAATATTATTCCTAGGCTCTCCATTTTTAAGTTCTATGCAAACTGTTGTTACGACAGTGTTATCACAAAAAAACATTCTTTACAACACTATTTTGAGGTTACAAGGCTGATTGACAAGTAAGCTTTGAAACTCAAAATTTTAATCCTGAGCAAAAGATGTTTTTCGTCTACATATACTACAAATGAAAGCAGTGTTATTTTATGTAGTCATTCATTAATTTTTCATTCTATATTTCCGGAACTTTTACCTTTTAAAAAAGAAAGGAAGAATTGCAAATGAGATTTTACAAAATGGCGGATAGTGGTTAGTTTCGACGTGTTGTAATTGAGTCCATGTGAAGCAGGGAGCAATCATAAATAATTATCTGCTATCAATTTAGTTTCTAAAAAGCCGTTAATTTAGACTTTTTGTAATTCTTCTTAATATTGTTCTTGTAATTATTCTCAATGGGCTTATGTAGCTCATGGAGAACCATTTTTATTTTTCCCTCTTTCGTTCTTTTTTCTTTTCTTTTATTCCGAAGGTATTCATTTATTTATTATCACCTTTTATACCAAACTGATTTATTTACGTTCTATTGATAGTAGTGTTGTTAGAGTGTTTTACGTACGAGAAATTATGAGTAGTGAACACAGCCATAAAAACGCAACTTGAGCTGCACAATTCACTAGCAGTGCTTTCGTCCTAAAATGCATTCAGTCGGGGCACATTAAATGCACCGATCTAAAAAGGTAGTTTTATATCCTTTTCCAATTTCGAACACGTTCCTGCAAGCAGTTCAGAATGCCCGCCTCACCCTACCTACTTCATTTCTACAAAGAAGGATGATTAAACATCGCACCTTTTCTCGAATTGGAGATAGAAGAGGAAGAATGTCAAACCTTTTGTGCGTCACAGCGCAGAGGAATCAAACAAAGTGAATATTCCAGGGGTCGTGGAATAAGGTGTGCCAGAATGGGAACAGACCTCAGATAGCGTAAAAAAGCAATCCAAATCAAAGAATGATATTTAAAGAAGGAGAAAAAATGGTTTTGCTCGACAATGGAACGATACTTCTGTGCAAAAAAAAAAAAAACAGAATAGAATAGAACCAGAAAGAGAAAGTGCGCTCGCGACAGGACACGCGTATAAAAGACACAGTCCGGATGTTGGATCGAAAAATCGAACAGCAGGGATGGGATGACTTCGATTCGATTGTGTCCCGCCATTTGTTTGGTGGCAGGATGCCGGATTGCAGTTTCTGTTCAAGACGCCGGCACGCGACTCCCTTGTCGATTGAAAGAAACTCGGCGTGGTGCTCATCAAAGATTCAAGGTCTGTTCTTCTAAAGATCGAGAACTAGGTCTGGTGGGTTTTGTCAGAATCAATAATCCTCGATGAAGTGCCTTCGATTCAGGTCTCTTTTGCATATTGCAGTTCTTCTTACTCTCCCCCCTGGGGAAGGTTGCTGATGCAAAGAAAGAGATGGTAGTCGCCGGTGGAGAAAAGGCATCTACTGAATCTGTAAGCCACCAAGTTTAGTTCAGTAGAAAAATATAGATGGTGCATTTGCTGCCGAAAAGAAATATTGCCTTAACATTTGCGACGAAACTTATCCAAAATGTTAAAGAAGAAGAAAATAATGCTTTACAATTACACTCTAGAAAAAAAATACTTTTAATAACTTTCGATGTTCAAGCGTCTATTGTATAGCAATTAAAGTCAGCTAGTGATTCCAAGATATAAACACGCTTCTTTCTTGAATAAGTAAAATAAGCTCTGGAGTCAAAAAAAAAAATTGCTTGCAGTTTGGAAAAACGAAGGCTATTGAAAAAGAAAGTTCTTATAAGAAAAAAATTATTTGTTCGAAGTTAAAGCTATGACTAGTGAAATCAGCAGAAATTTTAAGATGTGGCATATAAAAATCACTGTTAAAAATTATATACAGAATTATTTTCTTGCTCTTTTAGTCGAAAACTTTAAAAAGAACTTCTTTGAAATATTATTTAAAGGTTTGACTTGGCCAACGTTAAAAGATGCATAATGACATAAAATTTAATTAAGTATCACATTTAGAAAGTAATCTCTATTTATTTTTGGTCGAAAAATGGATAAATGAATCAAAAATATACCATAAACATATTATCTAGTTATATTCTAAGAGCCAGCAACGTTTTCAAGACAGAATTTTAAGTCGTCTGGCTCTTTAATATATCATTTATTCTGCTCTTCCAAACAGCGTGTGGGCTCTCTGACTGCCAGTGACAGTTGCGTTTTTTACTGCGCATTACTTTTTTACTGGTAAAAATAGTGGTTTTTAAATCATTTTAATTAACCCATTAATGCCTAGCGTCCCTTTTTAGGGACGGTCCGAAAAGTGTGTCTGAATTTTCCAAAAATGAACATTTCAACCAAATAATAAGTTCAATTATTACTTTGGTATTGCTTCAATTCTGTATTAACAGATTGCAGCACATAACCGCTGTAAAGTGTGATCTGTAGCCATTTGATTATGATCTTTATCAAAAATTACATCATTCGCAATCTCAAGAACAAAAAGCTAAGTTTTTAAAGTTATTAACAAGTAAATCTATCTGTGTTTGATATATGTGCTACTTTGATCAATGTTTTAGTTTACCTTTTTTTGCAATTTTGTAAATTTTAAATTTTTTAAGGATTTTATAGCAATTTAAGAACGTCCCTAAAAAGGGACGCTAGGCACCAAAGACTGCATTGTTTAACCGTTGTTGATTTCTTGCTTAGAATCTATAATTTATATCTAAGAAGTTTGTAAATGTTTTTAGACTGAAAAAAAGATAATAATTTTCATTTTTAAAACTTATTTTATTTTCAAAATCTAATTAAATTAAATAAATTAATATATATAAACTTAATTATACAATGTTCTTAAATATTTTCTCTTCTTTTTTTTAATTACAAAAAATACTCAAGGTAAATTTTGAAAGAAAGCTATTTCAAAAATGTAATTCTTTAAAACACTAATTATTCCTTATATTTCATTACTTTTCCATTATGCATTTATTTGTTTATTATTGTTTAGTCTGACTGTTGAAGAAGCCCTAAGCTGTTTCAGAAGCTTAGCATTTCACCTTGATGAAGAATTCAAGGATTGCATATGTGTCTGTTGTTTGGGAAAGGGGGGGGGGTTGCAGAGTTAATTTCAGAATTCCCTGAGCATGCCAATTTTGATCTCTACTGTGAGAATTTATTTACTTCTCTTGCGCTCCTACGTGATTATTTGTCTCAGCAAGGTTTTGTGCAAGAATCGGATTAAAAAATGCTCATGAACTGAAGTTACGTTGTTCAAAAAAGAAAAGAGAGGAAGTTTTGAATAAATGTCGATGACAGGTAAAATAATATTACGTTGGCTCGGTGGAATAATAGCAATGTCATAACTATTGCATTGAATCTTCATGGAGTTTATCCTATTGTAAAGGCTAAGCGATTGTCCAACAGCGAAAAGAAAGTAATTGAAATTGATGAACCAAATATATATGGTTGCTCAATACAAACGTTGCACAGTGAAAAAGATCCCATGCATCAAATATCGGGAACTACCGGTTTTTGATCCACTCTAAAAAATGGTGGTAGCCGCTTTTCATTTTTATTTTAAAAGCTGCTGTGTACAACATGCATTGAGCTCAAGAGAATTGAGTTAGGTATTATGAGGCTAGTTGTTATATTGTTTTAAATAAGACTCAGGTAAGATGTGCCCATTGAAGTAAAAAAAAACCTTATCGGAATGCAGCAAATGCAATACGTAGGTTTGCAGAACAAATGTTTTGCTAACTTTCATACTCAACAACACCAATATTTCCTAGTTCTCTGAATCTACTTCCCAGTTTATGTTAATTGCTGCTTTTATTTCTTCTTATAAATTGTCATTTTCAATATTACATCGTAGGCAGAAAAAATATTTTGGTTAAAAAGTATGTACCCTCTGGTGCCTAGCGTCCCTTTTTAGGGACGATTTTTCTTTCTTAAATAAAAAATTTATTTTTTACATGATAATTTTTTAACTATTTTTCCTGTCCATTAAACACTATTTGTAACCAGTATACAAAGTACCGTAAAATGGGGTGTATAGGAACAGCGGGGTCAATCGGAACAAAACTTCCCGACCGTACAGAGAAATTCTTCATAAATATACTATTGGGTATTTTCCGTCATGAATTTTTTTTTAGAAAGTTAAGATCATAGGAAGTAGGAAAAAATTACTTTTGTCAATCTGGTAACGCTACTGCCTTCTAAGGAGGACTGCACGTGGAACTCTAGAAAACATCACATTTTCATAGACTGCAAAACTTCATATGCAAGGACAAACCTTTTTATATTTAAAACCTAAGAGTGGTATGTTTCAATAATACATGTACCTGAACAACAGAATATCGCATTAGAATTTACATTTTTTATAAATTGTGTCATAAAAGTGAAGAATTCTGAAAAATGCCATGGGAAAAAAATTTGCGGGGTGAATCGGAACACTTTGTTCTGTTGTTCCAATTCAAACTTATTTGAAAAAAACTGTTTGAAAAACCAAGATTCTAACCCCAATTCTTCTAATCAAGACAAGGATGAGGATTTAGTACTGTTTATCCTTTCTCTTAAGCAACTAGATCTTAGAATGACAAAAAGTTGCAGATTTCAAAAGATTTTTTCTCCAGGAGACTTCTTTTTACTTAAAATACGAGGCGGAAAGTCATATAGACTTATGTAGTAAAAGTCCAGTATACAGACAGTGATGAATAAGAGAAAAAATCTTTCAGGACAATCCCCGAAACATATAGATTTTAAGAAACTAAAGAAAAGGCAGATTTCATCCCAGGAGGTGTTATGAAAAAACTTAAGCCAAGTCACAATTGCTAGTTTTAAGGACAAGTACATATTTGTGGACGACATGAGTGACTTCCATTCATGTTACATCTTTGTATTTCAATTCAAAAGCATTGCTTAAAATTACTTTTCATTTTTCATAAGTTCAAAATCATTTTGAATTTTGACAAATTATAAACGTTTACTGGTATTGAAATTATACTTTTATTTGACAGTAATTACCTGTTCTTATTCTCCCCCATCAATATCAGTCATGTGTGTGAGACCTATTACAGGTTAAATTAGAAAAAAATAAAAATTTTAACATGTGTTCCGATTGACCCCTACCAGCGGGGTGATTCGGAACACCCATAATTTCCTATATATTTTAATAATAACTGTTCAAAATGTTTTATCTTTGCTTGGAATATCAAAAGTAAAGCAAGACCGAAGTTTTTACCCAAAAAATAAAATTAAAAAAAAATCTTTTAACTGCTTTTTTTACAATCAAAGCTGAAAAGTGTTCCGATTCACCCCATTTTACGGTACCGTTGAAAAATAAAATGTCAGGCATTAATGGGTTAAGCAATTAAACGCTTAAACCTGTTGTAAGAAAGTCATGTACCATATCAATAGAAAGCTCCATTTTTGAGCTTTACAATGGTTTTTGAATAATTATTCTACTACAGTTAGAAGAGTAGTTGCAGTCATTTGCACGCAAAAACTCTTCGTATTTTTACAACCCTGAAGAACTTCGTACATTTTTTTAAAGCACAAATCTAAAAAAGAGTAGAACTACTTATTTTGTCGTATGCGTTCTTCACACCAAATTTCGGGAACATCGGAAATGGTGAGGTCAAAAACTTTTTGTTTATTTCTGATTTGACGTGGAGTTGCTCTAAAATGGTTTAAAAATCACTGTTTTTACCAGTAAAAATATGATGTGTAGTAAAAAAAGCAACCGTTACTCGCTGCCAAACAGCCACGCTGTTTGGAAGAGCATAAGAAATGAATGATATATAAAAGTGCCAGACTTCTTAAAATTCTCGTTTTTTCGACGTTGCTAGTCTAGCACTAGGACTATGATGAATCTTCTTTTTGAACACATTATCTGTTTCTTCAATAATGTTTCATTCCTACACCCCCCCCTTATCTTCTTACGTTTACCATCTAATCATATTCCTCAGATGAAAAAAAAAGAAAACATTTTAGGACTTTGACATGAATTTAAAAAAAAAAATTCTTCTGAAAAATTTTCTGAATATTAAAAATCTTCTGAAGAACTGAGTAGCAAACACAAATGAACTTCACTATCGCAGACAAGGGCGGTGACGACACATAACAGTGCATAACCATAAAATTAGTTCACGCTGGTTACTTAATGAGTTTCAAAAGTATGATACTACTAGAGTTAATGCAAGAGGAATAGGTTTAAAAATTGTGCCTCAGGCTAACAATCTGAAAAATATTCCCTATCGTTAAGCAATGTTAAAGGAAAAAAAATATCTTGAATACTTTTTTTTTAATTATAAATTCATACGAAACGAGATGGCAAGACAAGACAAAAAATATAAAAATAGTATCTTATTATTCGGCTACATTTCCGTGAAATAATACACGATGAATAATTCAATTTTAGCAACAAACTTCTTTATCATATAGTACCGAAAAAAATCATTAAAACCATTGACACACATTTTATAGCTGCCTTTGAGGCAAACGTGAAAGCACGAAAGCAAGCAACGAGCATCAAATTCCTCACGCATGGATCCAGAGCAATTTGTGCAACTTAACAATCAATATACAACCAACAAGGAACGATACCATCAATTCAATTCCAAACTCGACGAAAGCTGGCTCGAGAACAACAAGATGCTCGATTCGATGAAATCTAAAATCACTGGTTGCCTCTAGTGGCCATAAACCACCCATCATGTGTTCTAAAGTGACCACTTCTCGCCTTCGAAAAGCACGAGCAAGGAATTAAGATCTATTAGCAGGAACCACTTTTTTTTCTTTCGTCATGCCTTGCTTCCCCATCTGTTAGAAGTGGAAAGTACGGAAACCACGTTCGGTGAAGGTCAGCTAATTATAAGTTGGGGAAGATACCGTAAACTATGGATAAAATACATTCCCTTATGTATACTCTGGTATAATTCGGAGTAATATAAAATGCTTTTACTGGGCATGCAAACCTTTGTAGAACAATAATAAGTGTACTGTTATAGTTTTGCCAGCAGAATGCAACTTTGGGACTTCTTCAGTTTCGAAAATTTTATAATCAAACATACTTAAAGTAATGCAAAATTAAACCAAATGATTCAAAGTTACCTTTCAAATGACTATAACTGTTTTTATAGTGTTACAATGGTGTAGTTTATGTTACAGATCTTCGCAACTTGCAACAAATTTAACGAAACTGAATCTCTACAAAAACAATATTGGTGATCCCGTCTTTGCCAAAAAATTGAGCAAAATCAAAAAGATAGTAGAGGTCCCCCATCTCTTCCGATAGTAAAAATTGACAAAAAATGCGTTGCAAAAAAAAAAACCTTCAAAAAAAGATTAATTATTCCTTAAAACAAGAAAGAATCTTTTTTACCACTCAATTATACTAGCATACTTATTCATTTTTCTTCTTGTACTTTAAAACCTTATCCAATGATCGAAGTCACGATACTTGTATGTTGATACCCTGGAAAATCCTGCAAAAAGGAACACTTTTCTTGTTTTTTAAGTTAAAGTTCGCAAAATTAAATTTTACAATTTTGATAATAAAATAGCTTTAAAAAAGCATTCAAGTTTCAGTGAAAAACCTCTCAACATACTCAAGCTTCCACATTCTTTTTTAATATATAAGTTTAAGTTTTCAGTTTTCTAACGTGAAGCTCTCAGTGCGCTTAATTGTTGTAGCTAAGAACAAAGCGGCGCTCTTTAGCTAAGTCCTAGTTTTTACATACAGGGGAAGAATTATATTGGTTACTATAGAGTTGATATTTATTTTAATTAACATTTTGGCCAAAATTTGTTGCATTGACATTGGAGCACTCATATATATTTACAAAAGACTCTTACTATATTTTTAAAAAATATTCTATATTTTTCATTGCTCTAGTTAATTATGAATCAAACAAGGCAATCTTTTATTACATTTATGGAAAATGGCTGCAGTATTTTTCATAACTGAAATGATGTCCTTATTTAATTCAAAAAGCATTTCTGCAATATTTTTCTCGTTCATGTTTTTGCTATACGCATAAATACGAATGAAAAACAGCTTATGTATCTGCATTAAAGACCGATAAGATTGTAAGTAATATTACAAAGCAGCTGCAAGGAATACATACGCAACGATGAATTGCATTGCAAAATTCCAAAACTACAACCAATCTGCCGTTTCATAGGGAAGGGGGCAATAAACTTATGATATATATTATGTAATATTTCTAATTACAACGCATAGTTGTTTCAAAACTAGATCTAAAGTCATTTTTTCTTTTCAACGCCATATCACACCTCACACGTGTCTCTACAGCAGCTGCATGATTGAATTATGAAAATCATTGCGGATGAACACAGATATCACTCAAGATTTCGAAATTCGATGAATCTTTGTTACTGAAACAATTCCGATTCAGAATTCACCCACGGGCAATTCGATCCGAATTCGTGGTCAGAGTATCCCACATCGCCCACACGCCTCTCCACCCCTCATCAAAAAAGAAACGCGAGGGGGCAGCTGCTTCTCCACCATAAGCCACCGACTGCTCACGACCCTGGCCTCCCCCTTGGTAATTTGTGGGACAATGAGGTCAATTTGTGGGAACATCCGCCCTTCTTTGGATCAGGATTATCGGCTATTAATTTGCCGTAATGGATGGGAACCCCGAGACCCCCGGTTGTTGTGATATACATGTTGTTGCCGGATCGTTCGCTTTAATTTTGAAAAC